>JABSTT010002709.1:0-34172 GCA_013339685.2 Hyalomma asiaticum | reverse complement strand
ATGACACGTCATAACATGAAAATGATGACATGCATGTCATGAGCGACATGATTTACATGCCACGGTCTTGGTGCTCTCTTGGCCGTTTCGTTAGTGGGATGTATAAGGAAATTGGTATGCAACAATATGACTGCATGACGAACATAAATGACAGGTCATAACACGAAAAACATAACATGCATGTCATGGGCGGCATGATTGAATGCCAGGCGTTTCGTTAATGGGATGTATACCAAAAAATTGCTATGGCACAGCACGACAGCATGACGAACGTAAGTGACAGGTCATAACGTTAGAATCATAACATGCGTGTATGAGCGGCATGGTTTACATGCCACAGTCATGGTGCTCTTGCGGCCGTTTCGTGACCTTCATATGTACCAAACTCGGTATAGCGAGACAACAATGCAAATCCATTTTACGTTCCTTATGCGTGCTTCGCATTTCCTCGATTCCCACTGCACGTGGGATCTGCCAATTTTTTTTAAATATAATTCGACTTTACATAGCTATGAACTGTCACACGTGTAATAAATCATGTTTTTTTACGAAGCGCAGAGAAGTGTAATGAGTATACGATAGGCTTTTGCAAACTTCACGCAGTTATTCGTACGTTTGTATGGGTATGCAACTTTTGTCCTGTTACCTTCCTTGCATACCTTGTGTAGGAAACAGAATTAGCATCAGTTGACAGTAGGCAAGCTGTATACCATTGGGTATGTGCAGCTGAAGAAGCGTCACTGAGTTTCTGAGTATGTTCCCATACACAATTTGGATATTGAGCTTGGGGAAACGGTAAGGTGCCGCTGGTCATATATTCTTGGTCATTGTGGATCATATGCAAGCATGCATGTCATACGCGCTATGGTAATATTACTGCTTAGTTTTTCCGAGGGGCTGTGTATCTTTGCGTATACGAGTGCCTGGATAGATATAGAGGAGGCAAGGAGAGTAGACTGTTGGGGGCGTCCGTGTTCCATTATCTGGAACACGGAGCGAAAAAAAAAAAAGGAAATCCAGGCCTGCACGGAACCGCAGGACAGTGACAGCGTAAGCTGAAAGAGCCACCTTCTTAGAAGCCATTTTAAACGCTTGAGGAAACTAGTGCAGGTAGAGATGGTAGGTATCCCCTTCTCCATAACTCTTATCGTTTCGCCAAGTAGTGAAGTACCCACAACGTCATAATTACTGCGGTATTCTAACGTGCAAATCTGTATAGCTACACATCTTAGTCTCTTGGCGTCGTTTTCCCGAGAACTAACCGAACTCTCTGCCCGGCGTCGACGGCGAGCTGCGGTTTGGGCTTCTCTCTGCACAGCTTTCTGTTGTGCCCGGCGTTGCCTTGCTGCAGCCGCGAGCGTAGCTCTGCGATTCGCTTCTTCAGCAGCGGTCCGCACCTTACGAGGAAGAGGCATCAGTTATATCGAAGAGCCAAGTCAGGTTACTGCCGGGGCTGCACACGTCGTCTTCCGCGTGACACACGGACCGATACGACACGATAAAGGGCAGCGCTTCGTAATAATGATGACGGAAAAGTTGAAGATTGTTTCGTAATGATGATGGGGATGATGCCTCTATAATGGGTTCAGAGCTACGAAGCATGCAGCCCTGTCTTCTTTAAAATGTTTGCTCGAACTCGTTATGCAATCCACTTTCCGCGACGTGTACTGGCGTATTATTATTCTGCCACGTAACATTGCATTTGTGGATGAGATTCTTCGGCAGACGTTACACCTGTTTAGTTCCTTTGGCGAAGTTTTTTGAAGCACAGGCGTAGCGCAGTGCATGGAAGAATGCTCGATGGACGCGCAGGGGGTATGGGTTCGAATCCACGCAGAGGACGTGGGTTTGAATCCTCCTCGGTCCTGTCTATTTTTTATAAAATTTGCGCGATAGCGGTTGCTGACACCGGCGGCGGCGGTGGCGGACAACTACGGTGCCAAAAACGGCCCTTGTGATCTCACAACAGATTACGCTCTAAAAGAACGTGAACGAAGGGAGGAAAGGACAGCATTAGTGCGTACCTACATGTGCACATCAAGGTAACCAATATCTGCTTTGTGTAATGCTACGGAGGGCATGGGGACAAAGCAAGCTTCAACAAACTCATGCGTTCCGTTCCTTGTGTCTCGAAAGGAGCTTGGCTACTCATAGAAACAGGTTGCAATTACAATCACGGTATTCAAATTACAGGTCTGTTGAAGGCTCTCCTTTCATTGATAACCGGTGGTCTTTCAACGTAACGTATCATTGAGACAACGGCCAGTCTTTTGAATATACTTGTAGGAGAGAGAGACTGAGTGTACCGCTCCCTTTTCGCGTTCTGATAGACCATCGTATATGCGCTTGAACTTACGCCGATACCACTCCTGCGCGGTGCCCTCCACTTTATTGCGACAACCCCACAAATTCTGGTTAACTTGTCCCTCGCAGAAAACACCACATGAACACCGTACTTAGCGCGACCCTTCTTGAGATGATGCTACGCGCTATGCAGGCAGAGAATACCGACAAGCTCCTTCTTATCAGGATCACTCGCGACACGAGCCCGGCATTTCAGCTCGGATTTCTAGCTGGGCAGTGTCCTTTCACACAGGCGAGCCACAAGGGCTGCAGCAAAGCATGCCTCCCGGAAGCATGCCTTCCGCATGCCTTCTCAAACTGCTTGGCGAAGCTTTCTGCTAGAAAGTGCGAGTATATTTTCTTCAACGCTGATGTCAAACAAGAAACCGCAACTCCATCTTTTACTATCTTAGAGTTACTACATCGGAAATTCTAAATTTGCTTAACAGAACGTGGTGAATAAAGCCAGCAAACATGCGGACCACCAAACCGAATAACCAAATCGAGAAACTATTCAGCAGCTTCTTTCGGAACCTCGAAAGTGAACTTAAGCGCAGTCCATTTTTCCATAAAAAGTTCCATTCTGCCACAGAATATTCATCAGTTCAACCACAGAGTGCTGAAGAGGTATGCATACCACGAGAAAAAAAAAAGACGTTACCATAAGTGTTCTTTGTCCCTGTTGTTTTATCGTACTGTTTTCTTTAACAATAGCTCTTTCCCACAACAAGTTAATTACTGGATATCTTGGCCACTAACTCCTACTGAATGGAAAGATACTAAAGAACAACTAGACAGCTTAAATTCGAAGCATTCCTTGGCATATTTGTGCAACTTTGTCTCTATCCCTCTATGTGTGTGTATATATATATATATATATATATATATATATATATATATATATAGCTAGCAAGCCGCCTACGTCTCGGCGCTCTTCTGGTCGCATCGCTGACTTGGTACACACCAAGATTGGGATCGTAGGGTATCATCATCATCTCATCTATGCCCACTGCAGGGAATAGGCCTCTTCCATGGAACTCCAATTATCCCGGTGCTGTGCTAACTGCGACCAGCTTATCTCTGCAAACTTCTTGATCTCATCTGCCCACCTAGCCCTGCCGCGCCTTCAGTAGTTCAGTACTTGTAGTTAAACTAAAAGCGCCCAGCATATCTCGAGAAGCCAAGCGAATAAAAATGGACAAAAGCGAGTATTCAGTGAGTACTTGCGGGACTACAGGAAAGTGAAGAATTTGTCGATAACAGAAAAAGAAATTATGAAGTCACACGCACGGAAGTGACGAATTTGAGAGTAATGCAAACGCACTACATCAGCATGAGTGGTCGCAATAACACTGTAACAATAACTGATATCACCGTTCATTGCAGCGTCAACTTACTGGTTGGTGTGTCGGACCGCAAGCTTCAAATGCGTCAGGTGAGAAGAGATTTTTGGAAAAGCAATAATGACTGAAACGAAGAATGAAACGTTAGGAAATGTACACGCACGGCAAGTACCGTCGAATTAGACATCAGCTTTCATTGTATAAAAAGAAACTGCGTGAAACGCTCACATTGCCAGTGTGCCTACTAAGAGAAACGTAAGCCACGAAATCCTAGCCCCACGCATCGTGGATAGACGTTCGATTCTCTCGCTCGCTGGTCGAGTGGATGTATCAGCCGCGCTGCGAGTGCCGCCTATTTATACGCATGCGAGTAGACCTGCCCAGATGGAGCATTTTTTTTTTCAAATATTTTTCGCATGCGAGTGAAATGTTACTAACCCTATGTGGTTGAGTAAAGACTACATCCAAGTTCGTAGCACTATGTACAAACAAGGTGGTGCATTACATAGGGGCATACATCTCGCGAACCTCGTCAGCGATTTCATTGAGAACGCACACAAGCGAGTGCTTCTTCTACGTAAGTTCACTTCTTTTCTTTTTTTAATCGAGGTGACTTGCCTCAAGAGCCTGGTGCTGCAAAAGGTCACTGTCTTACTGCTTCCTGACGTCAGCGTTCACCAGAATGTGATTCCATTGTAGTTGTTCAGTGCGCTCTTTTCTGTACTTTTCGTCGTGCGAATTGCTAACGGGAGGTCCCTTTCGGCCTTGTTCTGTGGGAGCACCTTCTACATCTGTACCTCCATGCGTATGTTTGATCTTGAATAAAGCACAAGTATTTCATATACGAAATTACCCGCCTACTATAAACCAACAGTGTTGAGCGCTGCAGTTGAACGGATATCGCGATAGACGCGACTAATAAGTGGGCGGGCGTCAATGTTCGAAAGCCTCGAATATGCGTCGAGTGAAATATTTCTAATATTGCATTCCTATAATTTCGTATTAGTTTCGGAAGTGAGACATTCGGCTCGATCACTTAGCCGGATCCCCGAGCGTTTACAATAGCCTCTAAAAATGTCTCTCCTCCAGCTTACGCTGTCAATGTCCTGCGATTCCACGCAGGCCTGGGATTTTTTGTTTTTTCATTCAGTGAGCTCTGTGCTAGGACAAGCTGTTCGCAAACACGCCGAAGAAAGGCTTCCTCACTACTGTAGAGTGACTAAGTAAAGACAAAAAACGCCCATACAGCAAGGAGTAGGCGTTCCACTTGATTCCGATGCTTTCTCTAAGCACTCCGCTCTTGTCAGCAAATATCATCAGTAACGTCATTACTCTAAAGAAAGAAAAGTATGAAAGAAAGCAAAACTTCGTTGGAACCATGCTGCGTTTCATATACTTTGAATTTTTTTTTGAACCAAAACTACATCGTACAAAATTTATAGGTCATGAATATGTTCTCATCAACCCGGCTATGCAGCGTAGTACTTGGCTTAGAAAGGCAACTCCGGCAGTATTTGCAGCATGCTTTGATACTGATGTTTTCGACTGGTACTGATAGCCCTGTATAGCAGTCAGGATGGCTCAGTTTGCTGAGAAACGCACGAATAATATTAAATAACCGAAAGAACGATGTGTCAAAACCAAAACCGAAACGGGATGGCGCTTCGTGCAGCATATGCGACGACTTCACAGCCTCCATGTTGTCAGAATTAAGGAGCTGGTGCCGGAAAAATAACAGTGGCGAGGTCATCCGACGATTTATTGAGTTATGCCAGTTTTCCTGAACTTCACAGCGACGATTTGAGCGCTGAAGTATCGCCGTTTCGCTTTTGAAGGCCCGCAGGCTCGGGTAGGCAGCGCTGAAGGTGATGACGTCAAAAACACAAGGTGGCCCGCAGGGTAATCCGCTGATAATTTTTTAAAATTCATTTCCAGGAAAACCAAATGACTTGCAACCGCCTGTTTTGGCACATATTATTACAGTACGGAGGAGAACACATACTGAAAATTTTATTAATATCAGTGGACGCTGAAAAACCGCCGGAGTTGCTCTTTAACCTTGGGCACTACGCTTTGCAGGCGAGTGTCTTACTGCCTGGGATCTAGGTTTATTATTTTCTTTCTGTGTCGCCTTTGAAAACTTTCAGAAAAGCACTCGCGAGTGAACATGACCATGGAGTAGCCACAGACCTCTGAGGTCAGCCCAGTGTAGGCCACGGGTTTAAATTGGGAAGATTTCAAAGGCAGCAAAGCTATCACGCGAGGTAGCTACTCATTCACACATGTGTGCGTTGTGCACTTACAGAAGCAGCGTCCCAGCCTCGTGCATGTATACGCCTGCGTATGTTTCCTATCAACATTCTTCTCACGGGTAACCAGTCGGGACAGCCATGTATTAAAGGTCCAGTAGCACCAAAACGTTGAATACTGCAAAAGCTTCATTTTCCACTGTTAATAAGCTGTATTCCATGGGAGTCTATCGGAAGTATTTATTGCGGGAAGTATATCGCAGCAAAGAACTAAATGCGAGTAAGCGGTTCACTTCAGTTTTCTTCGCATTTCCCAGTTCGTTGCACTGCTTAAAACATCTGCGATGGTTCTCTATGTCGGGACGTCGGTGCTTCAAGAGTCGAAGCAAGTCAGGAACACGGCAACTGCCATGGTGTAAGGCAGTGACAGACGATGGTAGCTGTTAAAGTACATTCCCATAGTCTCCATTTCATATAGGGTGTTGGCGAAACGTTCGACGCATCCGGTCATACCCTCCGGCAATTGTACGAGGCGTTTAGAACGTTTGTCATCGAACTTTGACGTTTGTCCTCGGGAGGTTTGTCGGCAAAAGCAAGGTTGCAGTCACGCAGCCCCTTAATAACGGTGGTTTCACCGGCAGGACTTTTCTAACATCGATAGGGTCTCGACGGATTGGCAGGTGGTAACGGTGCGATGGATGTTGGCGTTCTATCGCGGGTTTTCGACGCCAGCAATAGAGCGGCGGAGAAGAGACCGAGACTCGCGTTACCGTGGCCGTGCGCACCGTTCTATTCTTTCCTAGTCGGCTCCTACTGTGCATGGCGTTTCCTGCCAATCCTTTCCTGCCACAGATTCAACATCCAATGCTAGCTTTAGAGGTATTGCTCTGAATGATGCCTTTTTCTAAAGATAAGCCAATGCATACTGGTCGCGGAGTACGACATTGAAAAGTACAGTGCATGAGATGTGTGTGAGTATGTTTGATAGCATAGTTTAAGCATTTCTTGTTCATACAGAGAAACTATGGTTGGCTTACATGTCATATGATTATCTGTCAACTGATTGGCTCACATGTCAATTGAAGCCTCGTGAATTGATTACCAAGAACTCGTTACCTTGTCCAGAAATTGTCAAGTTGAGTCTTAATTATTCTTCAAGGAGCCTCGTTAAGCGAACCGCAATTTTCTTAAAACGACGTGTCAGCAATGGGTTGCTCTTGTACAGGCGGTTAAAGGGAAGCATTGGTGGTTACAATTTTCGCATTATAAACGTCATTTAAAGAAAGCTCATTCTTTGAATATCATAACGGTGACATTGGGCCTCATATCCGACACGTTAAGACCTCAGTGGGCTTGTTGCTCTACGACCACTTACCTTCAGAGACAGGGATAATCAACTACAGCCTTTACTTAAGCGGGGAGAAGAATCGAAGAGGGAGAAATGAGGGGCAGGGGAGGGGGGGATGCTGTTAAGCTCTGAGCGGGAACAAAGGGCGGTGTCTGCCCCTTTGCTCTGAAACACGCATCCCCCAGGCTATATGCAGGAGGCAATTTTGCAGTAATGACGCACACGCGGGGCTATGTTGGAACACATGGCCGAGCGGGCATGAATGGGTTTTAATAGGCCAGCAAAGCCACCGCCATGGCCGTCGTGTAGCTGAACTGTTGTTTTGGATGCGCCGATGAATAACGGCTACATCGACGGCATAAGCTTTTGGCCCAGGGTTGAGCGATCATGTAACTAAGATTTTTTTTTTTTTTTCGACGGGCGCTCGCGCTGGGGTGCCCTGGCGTTTGATCATCGTGCATGCACGTCCCTATCTCCCGCCAAGTAATTTAAACTCATGAAGGCCTCTCGCACACCGTTCGTGATTTCGCTTCTTGATCACTTTTACTCCGTTACAAGTGTGCAGTACTTATAAGTCACAATTTATTTGAAGTGATTATCCAGCGCTTTTCATGCTTTGTCTGGCGGTATCGAATGTATGTGCTGCGAGTGAGAAGTCGTATCGTGTCCGCTTGTGTGTTGAAACCTCGTTTGCAGGCCGATGTTCTACAGCTTCACACATGTTTAGCCAAGCGTTCTCCTAGCCACTGGTGCAGTTATCTCTGAAGAACGCACCATGGTGACGGGCTAGATCTTTTCGCTTATTTAGCTAGCGTCGGACAGGCAAATATGTGCAAGAGTGCACATTGCGTAACACCAACTCCATAAAACCGGTAATTTTGATGGCGGTCGAGCCGATCCATATCGCTGCACCAATAGAAAGCGAATGAAAAAGTGCACCTACAAAATCACTTTTAATTGTGCATTCGATGTGAATTTCCTTTTTTACAGCTATATATGTACGTAATTAAAACCTATCAGGCGCGTTTATTGTTTCCTTGGAACTTGCTCTGTTGCACTACGAACGTTCCAGTTCAGCCGAGATGAACCCTCTTGGGCTGTCACTATGTACGATTACTTTCGATCGAAGTCGACAGCGCTCATATCTGACAGGGGGCACAGCCTATAGGGAATATTCATAATGCATTGTGCTCTGGCAACAGTTGGAGTATCTGCCATGATCTTGGTGGCGCACTCGTGGAATCGCCTGCTATCGCTGACATAGGGAGATGCAGACAGGCTCTTGCTGATGGTGCTTTCGGGCCAAGAAAACACAGCAATTTTCTGCGACATCCAGCTACGGAAGGGGAGCTCACTGTTCTACCAAAAGTCGACGATAACACAATAACGAAGTCTTGCGCTCTTACATACCAACCCTGAAGGAGGCTGCTACAGGCGTACTGCTTCGCAACAGGAATAGTACGCCGAAATTTCTCCTTTCGCGACGCGTACTGAGATAGGTATTTTACACTCGGGCCTCCTCGACAAGAAAGGATTCCCTCAAACGGTTATCTCAATCGCTTATCGACATCAAACGCCTTATCGGTCGGTCGGTCGGTCGGTCGGTCGGTCGGTCGGTCGGTCGGTCGAGAGAAGCTTTAGAGTGAAAAAAAAATGTATATTAATCGACAAAAGAAAAAAATAAAGTCAAGACATTAAAACAATTAGGCCACCGAAATTGAGATTGCTTCTCAAAACTCTCAAACGTTCCTGTGACCATATCCCAAAACATTCGTAACAAAGAAAGCACTATCCGAAGGGGCATATTTGAACCCATCTTTCGCTGGGGCTCTTAAGTGCTCCAGAGATTCGTGCTCATTACACTGCTGACATATCGGCGACTGAGCCAGACCATAGTTGTGTATATAAATGTGAAGTGGGGGGACTCGGCTTCATAGTTTAGTGATTAATATTTCAGCTTCTCTAGAGGAACACCATCGAGCTTTCCACGGATCGACCAATTGCAGGAAGTCCGAAGTGGCTAGAGTAAAGTTACTATTAAAGTTCTTGGACGTATTTGACGTAGGCAATGCGGAAACCGCCGGACCATTTAGAGACCGCACTGCCAGCGCGTCGGCATATTCACTGAGGGTTAAATCGCTGCGTCCTGGTAGCATGCCCGCGGCGGCTGCATTCCGATGGAGGCGAAATGTTGAGGCCCATGTGCTGCGCTATGACAGTGTGCGTTGAACAGCCCCAGGTGGTCGAAACTTCCGAGCCCTCTACAATCGCCCAATAAGGCGTCTCTCATAATCAGAGCTGGTTTTGGGACGTAAAACCCCAGAAATCAATCAATCTGGTACGCATACCAGAACTAACAAGGCGCAAATGTCTTGGGAGAAGAGAATAGAAAGATTTTAATGCACTTGACAAACTAGAAGCAGTTAAAGAACATGCAGACAAACGAAATGACGACTGATGAAACAGGCTGAAGCAATATTCGTAAAGCTAAGATAATTGCCAACAGTTCAACTTAAAGAATCGGTGTTATACTGGTAACCGCACTGAGAAATGCAAGTTCAGGGATGACGATACAATACCAACACCTGCCTTCTCTTCGTATACGGAAGCATCAGTCTCTACCACGAGCTTTGTTTCTATGTTCGACAGATTATCTTCTGAAACACTATCTATAAGGCAAAGTGCTTAAAGTTATCTGAGGGATAGAGACAGAGGAAGCCTTTAATGGTATACTGGAGATGCTATTAGAGAGATAGAATCGATGAACACATCGTTTTTAGCGACCTGTTCATCGATTCAAGCCTCCACCTTCCCCTGAGCTTCTCTTTTTAGAGAAGCCAGGCCATTAACCAGGCTAACATCTCCGAAGTCATTAATAAAATGTTCACTCTTTCTCTCTCTTTTCAGAGAGCTAAGCTGACATGTTATTCTTGCTGGAACGTCACTCCACTCGAAACACATGATATATCATCATCTTCGAGCATTCCTGTTCGACTTGGCTCGTCGAATACGATCACCCACGTCAAAGGTGCAGACCACGGCGGCACGATTTCTTGTACGTCATTTGGGACTTACTCAAACGCGTGTGCCTGTTTTTATTTATTTTTTTATTTTTTTTTATTTTTGCGTTGAGAGGCTCACCAAGGATATGACTTGTGTGAAGGTGGTTTAGCACTAAAAAGAACCTAAAGCTGAAAGTGCTGCCATATTAATTGTAATTTCACTCTGAACATGCGCTCATAAGGCCCTTTACGTCGCACCGCCTACAAGCCAGAAACTGCGAGGAATTTATGCCGCACTGGTAAATAAGTACTGGGCATGTTTGACAAGTTTGGAACACTAGCCAGATTACGTAAACAGGGAGCGTGTGTTTATTACGCGCAAGTTATTAAAGTAGAATTATACTTCCGCCTTGAAGGCGAGGCATCGATGACGGCACCACTGTGTTTTACAGCTATAGGTTTTGATCCAAACTAGAAGAGAAGCTCAACGGAAGATGAATGCTTGAATCGATTGAACAAATCGCAAAATACGATTTAGAACAGGGAATGTCGCAGGAGCCTGTCGCAGGCCCCTGCGACATTCCCTGTTCTAAATTGTATTTTGCGATTTGTTCAGCTATAGGTTTTGCAGCTCTTAGCTTCAGCAGGCTACGTCTTTGGGAGCCACGATCTGTCTATTTACTAAACGTGCACGCAGTATGTCACGCACACACAGGCAGTGAAACAGCTAGATCTCGCTAGCTAACCGCCAACGTGCAGCGTGGCAACGCTGCTGCGACGAACGGCGCTGGCAGATGTAAGAAAAAGCCGTATGGAATTCGAAGCTCACAGGGAGCAATGCAGTGCTGCGCAGGAATTTAAAATTTTCATTGCGTCATGTTGTTAACAAGATGGCAATATGTTTCTTAGCAATTCGTTCCTGGGGTACACGGCACGCCCAAAGGGGAAAGCAACGGGAACGACCAAAAGGAGTAATCACGCTGCATGATGTACCGTAGCGATTTTAGCGGAAGGAGAAAGGGGAAACACCCGTGACACGCAGGAAATATTGCACTTGTGGCGGCAACATTACAAACTATATATGCCATTGAAATGAGCCATGCCCTGAAAGTGGTTCGTAGCACAACACTGTCACGGCATGACCACCGCGAATATCATGTCCAAAGCCCGACGTCTATGACGTCGTTCGGGCTACCAATTTCGCTAACGCCGCCTGCACCCAGCAGACCGATGGCCTGTAAGATCTAATTTTTGTCCGGAAGGCATTGTGCAAACACAAGCGGATCGCGAACGCGCACTTCACAGGCGCCTTAATTAGTAAAGAGCGATTAATTGAACCAGTGGGACGACCTTATAATTAGGTATACCCCTGGGTTTCCAAATTTTTCTCTAGAGAACTACGCAACTTTTCATCACGCTCTTGCTGCAGGGATGTGTTCGAATGAACGTTTTCATGTGTGGTTCCCTTCAGGGAAATTTTCCCAGAGTTTGGGGATAATGTTGAGGTGAGTGAGTGTCCAAAAACATGGAATTTTCGACGTCGAGAATGGGTATTCATCTACGTAGAGATGCGTGCAAGCAGTACTCAAGTGCAAGATGTTTAGCTTAAGCGGGGCCTTTGAGATGTGTGCTCCGATTTTAGCGCCTGAAAAAGGAAAAGCGAACAGCGCGGAGCAGAAACCCTTCTGATGTACTTACAAGTCCATGAATGTGTGGGCGATTTCTGAGGCGACAGAGCAGCCAAGCAAGCCAGACTGCTCTAAGAAGTATACAAGTTTATTACTGCCGATTTGGTGTTGTTCGATGTGGTTCTGAGTGGTCGTTCAGGATTTCCCGCCATACTTTGACTTGGTACAAGCAGTGCGAACAGCTTATAGCAACCATGTGCAATAACAGCAAAGGGAAAAGTATGCATGGATAGACGGAAAAAACTTTATTAAGGTCCACTAGGTCGCGCTAGTCTTCTAGCGCGGGACGGACTGCTCCCACTTTGGGACAGAAAGGCGTAGTCTTTCGGCCGCTTCGAGTATATGCTGCCGCTTTTTCACCCTGAAGTTCCCTTTGCGTCGTTCATGAGTATAGCAAGTGCGTCGCTTGCTGATGGTGTTCTCGCTTGTGCTGATGCCATTATGTGTTGGTGAGATCAGTGAAGCTCAACTTATGTAGTTTCGCCTTTGAAAATTTTATCGGAGGAATATTCTTTTCAATGCTCTCTCACTTCTCGCTTCAGGAGAAGGTGTGACAACAGTGACTTCTTTATGAAAAAAAGTTTCCAAAACGTTTCCTAGCGTTTTATCTCTTATCACATGATCAGTGGGGGCAGGTGAATTGCAAAGATCCAAATATGTTCGGTATATCATCCTTCAGCCGTAGGCTCAGAGTGCCACGGAATGTACACGGGCTAATGCACTAGCATGACACAATTATGCCACACAACTTGAGGGATTCAGATGTGCGTGTGTCAGCGAAACCACACATTTAGGCCCTAGGTTCATCACGTAAAAACAGGATACTGCTATTTTCAACAAAGAGGCGACCATTGGCGCGGTAACACTTGAATAGCAGCTCATACTGACCGTCAAGAACTATAACTGCGCGTGTACAAAAATTAAGCAAAGGCATCCTAAAGTTTACGAGCTGATCGGCTTATAAATCTGCGTAAAACGAACGTTTAAAGTTTAAGGATAATCTCGTATATGAGATATGAAGGTATAATTTATTATATTTATTGTTCCCTTGCTCGTTGTCCATTTCCTGGCCCGAGTTCTTTGGAAGTGAGTATGCTAAGCTCACGAACCGCCTGCCAGACATAATTTTGCGGGCTTAGTACCGCTTAGTCAACGCGGTTTCAGCTTCTACACTATATGTGTTCAGGAATTTCGATCTAGCATTTTCTTCTGTCAGTGCATGACCTCTGTAAGCCTGCCGCTAGCAAGGCGCGTTTTTTTTCTTTAAGATTTCACTCGGAGACGGGCGACGTCGGTCAATGGGACGTGTTTCGCGGCATGGACTTTCCGCTTATCGTACCCCGGCCGTATTTGTTCATTTTCTTTACTTTCCTCATATGTGTCTTCCGCGTCTTCTGGGGACACGGGCACCCCGCTGCGGAGTGAAGAGGGGGGATGCTTGGACAGTGGTCGCGGCGGTGACACAGGCGGACCCCGGATAGCCTGGACCTTTAGGACGCCCTGCGGCGTTCCAGGTGTACGTGTACACACGACCTTGTGAGCGCCCGCGCGCGGAAGGAGGAAGCGGGCGGTGTTTCGGAAGACAGTTCTTCCGAAATTGGCGGACGAGCCGATGTGGTAGCCCATCCCCAATTCTCCGTACCGCGGAGAGACAAAGCGTCCACCCCGCTTGCCTGAATGGAGGCCCGAGCGGGCCCTTTTGTGCGTGAGCACGCAGCGATAGCTGCATATCGGTCGTTCTGCAAACCGCACCTCGTGCATCATCACGACGACCTGGGGTGGCTGCAGTGATCGCGGCGGCAGCATGAGACGTGCCGATGTTGACAGCCATGGAAACTCGCGAGCCGTCTGTTGTTCGCCATCGGAGGCGCCGTTTTGTGGTCACTGGGCTGTGGACCACGCGTGCCGCGGAATGGCTTTTGTTCAAGCGTCCCTTCCTCGCACGCCGCGTGTTCGCATGCGTGCGTCTAAGTACAGCAGGGTGGCGACAAAACGCGTCTAAGAAAGTCGTGCGGCTCGGCTTGTTTGATAACCAGCAGACGCGCTGACGGACCAACTTTCCCATGGGAACGTTTCCTTACAACAATAACTCTTTCGGGGTTCCGAGTCTTTTGAGCACCGGCTCGTTTCCTGTAACTGCGCCTGATCAGACGCGACATGTGCGCATGTAACGCGTTTCACGTGCGCCATATCTTTGCCATCGCCCTTCGACCTTGGGTGGCATTGCTTACTTTTATGTATGTGTTGTTTAGTGCTGATGTATGTGTTTTTTTTATTATTGTACAAACATACCCCTCTCACCGTCAACAGACTGGGTGGTGATTTCACCAATTGGACCGCCCCAATTGAGGAGGCGGGACAAAAGGTGGAATCGCTCCCCAATGCCAGAGCGAAGTGAAGATGATTCGCCGGCTGAGACGTTAAGGCGGAGCGGTTGTGTTGATAAAGATGGCTCCGCCATGGGACGGGGCATGCTGGACGGGTGGAAAAAGTGCTACGCACTGCCGGCTACGCCGGAGTAGGGTCGCCCTACGTTAGTTCAGCATCAGTTTTATTTTTATGTACGAGTCAACTCCATGTATTCTTTTTTGTATATTACTGTAAATACAGTTTTCGTTACCTTTTATTTAAACTGAAGTCTCTGAGCCTCCTCTTCAATTGCTACACGTTTGCCCGCGAGCCTATCGCCGCCATACCAGCGGCAGCCAGCTCCTTCCCAACTCGCACATGCCGTCTCGGACGGTGCGTTTAGGACGCCGAGCGGGGAGCTGGAATCCCGAAGAAGAACCTTCGGCACCATCGGTCACAACTTTACTACCTCCCTATTGAAACTTTTGTTAATATATTAAGCGTTCGCTTGCTCCGCTGTTAAGCTCCCACACGGGAGCTCTTTCACCCGCTATGATTTCCAACGCCGCCTAAAGATGGTTCGGTTCTTGCAGCTTGAACACCCCTTTGCATTCCATTAGAGTTATGTTCGTGTGTTCCTGTACTTTGCTCGGTAGCTGGCACATTCCTTATCCTATACTGCGAACATTGCCCCGGCGTAACCTTGTCCTCGACCACTAAGGTCGTCTGTGAAAAACCATAGCTGTGGCCGTTGTACAAGTGGAAATGTTCAGTCTCCTGCTGTGAGCATCTGGTGGATTTATCTTCGCAGCCTCCGAGCGCGATGACGTGAGTGCTCCTCAACTCGTTCGTTTTTAATATCATTATCTAGATAGGACACAGATTAATTGAGGCAAAAAAAATATACGTGGGCCACATTTTTGTTTACAGCAGTATCCTGAAATTCGTACCATTCATATGCTACCTTAAGGAGAAATCTTTCCATCCCCTTGTGCCTAAGACAACTTATACGGTAATAAGTGTAGAAATCTAAACACCTCGCTGGCAGTTATATCCTCTTTTCTTGCCGCAGATCTTCACGTTTACATCCGTAGATGGCACTTTGCATTCGAGGAGCTGTTGTTCCTGGGCCACGTTATTAGCAATTAGGAAGTACGCCCTGATCCGCAGAAAACAGCTGCGATCGCCGACTTTCCTACGCCGAGCACAGGGCTCGGCGCATGCTCGTGCAGAGGACAGACGGACTTGAAAGGGTTATCAGTTACGCTAGTCGGTCACTTTCGAAGGTGGAAGCGAATTATTCCACCACAGAAAAGGAATGCCTTGCCATCATCCTGGGCTACATCAAAGTTCCGCCCCTACCTGTACGGCAGGCCTTTCAAAGTAGTGAATGACCACGACGCCTTGTGTTGGCTAGCTAACTTGAAAGATCCATCAGGACGCCTCGCACTACGGAGTTTCAGACTTCAAGAATTTGATATCGCCGTCATCTACAAGACCGGACGGAAATACTCCGACGCCGACTGCTTGACTCGCGTCCCCATCGATCCTCCGCCGCAGGGTAACCAGGACGATGACTATTTCTTGGGACCCATAAGTACCAACGACTTCGCGGAAAGACAACAAGCTGACCAAGAGCTCAAGAGCCTCATGGACTACCTGGAAGGCAAAACCATCGTCGTGCCGAAAGTATTTCGCCGTGGACTAGCTTCGTCTTTCCTGCGAAACGACGTTCTCCTGAAGAAGAACTTCTCTCCGCACGGAGCCGACCACCTCCTCGTAGTGCCTTCAGCATTACGTCCGGAGGTTCTGGAAGCTTTACACGACGACCCGACAATCGGACACCACGGTTTTTTCCGCACACTATCAAGAATACAAGAGAAGTACTACTGGCCTCGCCTCACTACCGACGTCGCCCATTACGTAAGAACGTGCAGACACTGTCACCGACGCAAGACGCCGACAAGTAGGCCAGCCAGACTTCTGCAACCCATCGAACCACCTCTAAGGCCGTTCCAGCAAATCGGCATGGACTTACTGGGGCCGTTCCCGACTTCGACTTCTGGCAATAAATGGATCATCGTAGCGACTGACCACCTCTCCCGCTATACCGAAACGAGGGCCCTGCCCAAGGGCAGTGCCGCCGTGGTCGCCAAGTTTTTCAATGAAAACATCGTTCTGCGTCACGGAGCCCCAGAGGTCCTCATCACTGACAGAGGTACGGCCTTTACGGCTGACCTAGTTCAGGCGATATTGAGGCACAGTCAGGCCAGCCACCGCCGAACCACCGCCTACCACCCGCAGACAAATGGCCTCACCGATCGTCTAAATAAGACCATCGCCGACATGCTGGCCATGCACGTGTTTTTTTTGCGCTACCGAGTTTGAGGTCTGTGAGCCGGGGAGTGCTACGGCATTAGCCGGGCAATCAAGGTATGAGCCAGGCAAGCGTGGAAGACGACGAGGACGATATCTTGGCTAGCGGTTGGACGCCATCTTGCCTCGGCTGTACCAACTACCTAGCGCTCCGCGCTCTCCTGTAAATAAACCTTAGCTTGGCCCGTAACAGTATGTTGGCCTCCCTGCCATCTCTCTCTCTCTCTCTCTCTCTACATTTATTTCAATGTAGATTTACGCAGAAAGTAATTGAGACCTTGTGAACGATTACAAGCAAGTACCATGCAATTCGTGCGGAGCACTGTATTGCTTTTTTCTGACCTCCGAAATACATACGGCTTCTCACATCGGCCTGCACTGTTAATCGCACCAGCAGCAGCGTTCTCACAATGAACTTTTAGTGGTCATCGAGCAAGATCTGTGTGATTACCTCTGCTTCCGTGGCATCGTGCTTCCAAATTTATGAAACAGCCAAATATTTGCTGTCATATATAGAGACTCCTAAAGATAAGATTAGGTTCCCGTGGTTGTAAAACACAATGCCGTCGTCGACACTTCGTCTTCGAGGCGGTACTGCAACTCTGTTTCAACAGCTTTCGTTTATTACACAAACGTTTCATATTTACGTATTCTAGCACCTATCACAAAATTTTCGGAAATTCCGAGTACTCATTTTCTCATTGGCATCAATTTCTCGCAAGTTCTGGCGTATACAGTGCTGCCTAAAGGTTCGTATAGGGGGTCTGCACTTGACAATGTACGCTAGGATTGCTAGATGATGATATATGTTGTTTAATGGCGCAAGGGCCAAGCTTGGCCAAAGAGCGCCAGGTCATTGGTAATGAGTGGTAATGACGAGACAGAAAAGTATCTCTTGGTTGTAAAGGGACATAAAATACTGGATGGCGAGATGTAATGTGGCTGTAAAGTGGCCTAAAGTAGATTCGCTATATGGAGGCGTAAAATATGGGTGTGATATCTATGGGCATTGAAGACAACGCGGGAAGCGAAACAGATGCTATAAAAGAAACTGGTGTATTTGAACAGCACTACTCCCTTCCCAAGACCCTTCGGCCGAAGGACCTGGAGGGAAGTGCTTCACTCTAAAATATACCGTAGCAGTGGCCTCTACTGAGAGACCGTGCTACAGGTCACCTGGAAATGTAACGTTAAAACTAGGCACATCCTTTAAAAACGCGAGGAGTGAATCAAATCTAAAAATGGGTGCGTTGCTTAAAAACATAGAAGGATGTAATGGACGCTGCTGTTGCAATGGCAAACCAAAATGTTTTCTCCTGTATGGCTCTAGAGCAGCACATTCCAGAAGGATATGAAGGACTGTTAGTGGTTCACCGCATTTATCACATATTGGTGGATCGCCACCGGACAAAAGATATGCGTGTGTAGTGTATGTGTGCCCAATCCTAAGTCTGCAGAGTATCACTTGTTTGCGGCGTGTCTTCGATACCGGCGGCCAGTTATCTAGATAGGGTTTTATGACATGTAGTTTGTTATGCTGTTGTTCGTTCCACATTCGCTGCCAGTATGCCCTAACCACTTTATTCAGTAAGGGCTTTAGGTCCATTACTGGGACAGCTATGCATGACATTGGAGCGCTTTCGCGAACGGACGTAGCAAGCTTGTCTGCCAGTTCATTACCTTCTATATTACGGTGGCCTGGCACCCAGCATAGCACGACTTGCTGGTTTGATGCATAGACTGTGCATAAAATGGTGTAAAGAGATACAATCACAGGATTTTTGTGTCTTTTCAGTGTTTTTATGGCTTTTACGACACTTAGAGAGTCTGTATATACAACCGCTTTATGATGATATTTGGTGTTTTGTGGCGCAAGGGCCAAGTGTGGCCAAAGAGCGCCAAGACTGTGAATAGTATGGCTGCCGTGATTGGTGCGTTACACAATGACGGATGGTACATGGCTGTAAGGGGGCCTAAAGACAAATTGCTGTAAAGGAGCATAAAAACAACATAGGGTAAAATTATGGCAATGACGTGTGGAGTGATCTATGGGTCGGGAATGTAAGAGAAATGGTCATGGTACTAAAATATCTAAAATATGGAAGTATATAGCACGACACCTACCGAAAGCCTTTCTAGACAAAGGCCAGGAAACGCGTGCTTTCTCGAAGAAAATGCCGCAGCATCGGCCTCTGTTTAGAGGCCGTGCTACAGGTCACCTGGATAAATGACACGGAAATTATGTACATCCTTAAAAAACGCAAGTAGAGATTGGTATTTAAAAATAGGCTCGTTGCCCAAGAACATAGAAGGGTGCAGTGGCAGGTGCTGTCGTGATGGTATTGGAAAATGTCTTTTCCTCTGGGGTTCTAGTTCGCGGCATTGCAGGAGGACATGAAGTACGCTGAGCAGCTCACCACAATTGCATACAGGCGGATCACTACCGGACAATATGTATGTGTGTGTACTGTATGTGTGTCCTATCCTGAGTCTACAGAGAGTAACTTGTGTGCGGCGTGTCTTGGATTCTGGTGACCAATGAGCGAGATGAGGCTTGATAGTGTGCAGTTTATTATTTGTTTCACTGTCCCACAGACGTTGCCAATAGGCCCTAACTTCTTTCCTGATAAAGGGCTTTAGGTCCATCACAGGGATGGCCATCGATGGAGTGGCAATGTCCGTCTGAACGGATGTGGCTAACTTGTCAGCCAGCTCATTGCCTTCGATCTCGCGGTGCCCTGGCACCCAGCACAGCACGATTTGCTGGCTGGATGCGTACGCGACGCAGATAATTGAGTAAAGGGCTATAATTACGGGGTTTCTGTGCCTACCCAGAGTATTCAGACATTTCAACACGCTTAAAGAGTCAGTATAGATGATTGCCTTGGGTGTAGCTAATTGTTTTATATGTTTGACCGCTGCCAGGATGGCGTAAGCCTCCGCTGTAAAGATGGTTGTGTTTGGGTTTAGAACACCGGCAATCGAAAAGGACGGACCAACCGCAGCGTAAGACACACCGGCGTGCGACTTTGAGGCGTCAGTGAAATATTCCAGACAAGCGTACTTCTGCTGCAGTTCCCGGAAGTGCATACGGATATGCACAACCGGCGCTTGCTTTGTTACATTAACAAAGGACAAATCACAGTCGATCATCTGCCACTGCCATGGTGGCAGCTGTACAGGTGGAGGCATTACATTGTGCTCGTGGAGCGAAATATCCATTTGTTCGGCGAGACTTCTTACTCGCATCGAGTAAGGCTTTCTCACAGAAGGACGGTTGTGAAAGGTTAGGGCACTTGACCGATTATTTAGAGTTGTGTAAGTAGGGTGTGTATGGCTTGAGTTAACCTTTAAGAGATACATGAAAGATAAATACGCTCTCTGCAGATGGAGCGACCATTCATTGGATTCAGCGTAAAGGCTTTCTACGGGGCTTGTTCTAAAGGCGCCCGTAGAAAGGCGAATGCCCAGATGGTGGGCAGGGTCCAACATTTTTAATGCACTTGGCGTCGCAGAGTTATATACGATGGAACCATAGTCAATACGTGATCGGACAAGGCTCTTATACAGGTTGATCAAACATCTTCTGTCACTACCCCATGTAGTGCGAGACAACACTTTTACGGGGTTCATTGTTTTTAGGCATTTGTTTCTTAAATACTTTAGATGTGGGATAAACGTTAACTTTGCATCTAGGATTATGCCCAAGAATTTGTGCTCCGTTTTTACAGCTACACCCTCACCCTGTATCTCAATCTTGGGATCAGGGTGCAGACCTCTCCTTCTGAAGAAGAGGGTGCATGTAGACTTTTGTGCGTTAAGCCTAAACCCATTCTCGTCGGCCAACTTGGATACCTTGTTCAAACCAAGCTGGACCTGACGCTCACAGATTGCAAGGTTACATGAGGCAAACCCTATCTGTACATCATCGACATATACCGAATAAAACATGTTTCGTGGGATGTACAGACGCAGAGAGCTCATTTTTATTATAAAGAGGGTGCAACTGAGCACACCACCCTGCGGCACTCCAGTTTCCTGCACATATGGTTTTGACAGGACATCACCCACACGGACACGAAATGTTCGATCGGAGAGGTAGCTTTCAATGATGTTCAGCATACTGCCACGTATTCCAAAGTGTGAAAGGTCTCTTAATATTCCACACCTCCATGTGGTGTCGTATGCTTTTTCCATGTCGAGGAAAACAGACAAGAAGAATTGCTTGCGCACAAAAGCCTCACGAATCTGAGCCTCAATGCGTATCAGATGGTCGGTAGTGGATCGGCCATCGCGAAATCCACATTGGTATGGGTCAAGGACTTTGTTAGATTCCAGGAAATGCATCAGACGCCGGTTTATCATTTTTTCAAAAACTTTGCAGACACAGCTTGTTAGAGCTATAGGCCGGTAACTCGATACGGACGATGGGTCCTTGCCCTGCTTCAAGATAGGGACAACTATGGCCTCTTTCCAGGCTGAGGGAATCTCGCCGGAGGCCCAGATAAAGTTGTACAGACAGAGAAGGGTTTTCTTCGTTTCCGAAGGCAGATTCTTCAGCATTTGGTATAGTACACGGTCACCACCTGGTGCAGATTTGTTGCAACACGTGAGCGATGCGTGCAGCTCTGCTAGGGAAAAAGGTAAGTTATATGGTTCGTTTCCAGTGCTCTTTCGTTCTAGTTTTTGTTTTTCTATGACCGCTTTGTATCTTGTAAATGCCGGAGAATAGTGTAACGAACTGGACACCTGTTCGAAATATGCGCCGAGGTGGTTCGCTTGATCCTCCAGGCTGTCTCCCTGCGTGTGTACCAAAGGAAGCGGATGTGTTTGTCGCCCTCTTACTCTGTTGACCCTGTTCCATACCTTGGCTTCATCCGTGTAAGAGTTGATACTCGATAAGAACTTTTGCCAACTGTCTCTCCTGGCTTGTCTTCGCGTTCTCCTACCTTGGGACTTGATTTTCTTGAAATTTATTAAATTTTCAGCAGTAGGAGAACTGCGAAGCTGTCTCCATGCCATGTTCTGCTGAGTGCGCGCATTCCGGCATTCTTCGTTCCACCATGGGACACGACGTTTTCTAGAAATTCCACTTGTTTGGGGAATACACTTCGAAGCTGCATCTATGATGAAATTAGTAAAATACTCGACGGCACGATCAATTCCGAGCGAAGATATGTCCGCCCACGAAACAGTACTGGTCAGTGTTTGGAACTTCTCCCAGTCTGCGGCATCAACCTTCCAGCGGGGAGCATGCGGCGCAGATTCATATTGTGTTGGTGTTCTAAGCACTACTGGAAAATGGTCGCTCCCATAAGGGTTTTTTATAACTTCCCATTCAAGTTCAGGTAATAAGGATGGAGAAGCTATGCTGGGGTCTATAGAAGAAAAGGATTTGTTTGTGACAGAATAATATGTGGGTTCTTTTTTGTTGAGCAGACATGCACCGGAGGAGAAGAGGAAGTGTTCAATGAGACGGCCTCGAGCATCGGTGCGACAGTCGCCCCAGAGACCACTGTGTGCATTGAAGTCTCCAAGCACGAGGTAGGGCTCGGGGAGCTCATCAATGAAAGAGTGAAATTCTTGCTTTTCAGCTGGTAGTTCGGCGGTATATAGAGCGAGCATAGGGTTACCAGTCTATTTGAAATGACAGCACGAACAGCCACGGCCTCAAGAGTGGTTCGCAGTGGAAAGTGTTGACAAGCTACACTTTTGTCAAGTATTATGGCCACACCTCCTGATGATGAGGCAGCATCCTCACGATCTTTCCGAAAAATAACATAATGACGGAGGAAGCTCCTGTTTCTAGAGTTAAGATGCGTTTCTTGGACACACAGCACTTTTGGGTTAAATTTGTGTAGAAGTTCCTGAATGTCGTCTAGGTTATGGAGAAGTCCCCGAACATTCCACTGAATTATGGTGTTCATGTTTGAATGAAAGTTGCTGTGTGTCTTAAGCTGTACTTGGTGGAACCTTACAGAGCCTTTTCAGGCCCTGTAATAGGAGTTTTGCTCTTTTTGGCACGCTCGAGTGAACCTCGGCGAACCCTAGGCGCTCGATGCGCCGTCTCACTTGTCGTGGTGGTGTCCATCGCCTCATCTGAGGTTTTGGACACCCGCTCCAAAGAGCGATGCGTACGTGGAGGCTTTGACCTTAGGGACAAAGCCTTTGCCCCCACCAGTTCAGAGGTTGATTGCACCTCCTTTGCCTCTCCATTGTTCTGGCTGCTGCCAGAGCTTGAAGAGGCCACTGGTGGCGGAGGCCGGTGCGACGCTGCCCCCTGACGCGTCGCATCGGCGTATGTGGTGGAATGAAATGGTGAGATCCTTTTGCGCGCTTCTCTGAATGATAGGTTCTCGCGTACTTTGAGAGTTATTATATCCTTTTCCTTTTTCCAGCTTGGGCAAGAACGAGAGTATGCCGGGTGCTCACCATCGCAGTTTATACAGTGAGGGGTGCCCTCACAGTTGTCCGAGGCGTGCCCTTGGACACCACACTTAGCACAGGTTGGCCGACCACGACAACTCTGCGAGCCGTGGCCAAACCGTTGGCATTGGTAGCATCTACGAGGATTTGGAATGTAGGGTCGTACATTCAGTTTGATATAGCCTGTTTGGATGGTCTGGGGCAGGATACTGGATGAGAATGTCAGTATTAAATGCTGAGTTGCAATTTCTTTATTGTCACGCCTGATTTTGATGCGTTGTACATTCGTTACACTTTGGTCTTTCCAGCCCTCCAGAAGTTCGGTCTCTGTCAAATCAAGTAGGTCTACGTCTGAGACAACTCCTCGTGAGGTGTTCATGGTTCTGTGTGGTGTAACAGTGATCGGTGTATGTCCAAGAGAATGAAGAGATTTCAATTTTTCATATTGTGGCTGGTCTTTAACCTCCAACAAGAGGTCACCGCTAGCCATCTTGGTGATCTTATAGCCAGGTCCAAGGTTCTCGGCTAAACATTTTGCAACAACAAATGGAGAAATTGATCTCGCTGTCTTCTCTGTATTCTCGCTATGTATTACATGAAACCGCGGGAAAGTTTCAATGGGTTTACTGAACATGTGTATGGATGCATCGGTGCGCCCCCTCTTCTGAGGGTGACGATCAAGACGGGGAAAGGCAGGGGTTCCCATGTGAATGTGTTTGCTGTTCGGCAGCAATGGCGGCCACCCACCACGGAGCCCAACTTGGGGACGTTGCAGCACTTAAGGTAAAGGACAGCAGACGCCAGCCGTACATTGCCACTATAACCGAATGTACTATGCCCAAGGGAGGGCAGATACACAAGGTTAACCCTAGCCGCCGAGAAAAACAGAAGTAAATAGAAGAGAGTAGAGGACAGGAAAGATTTAAAGTTGGAGAAAAGACGAAGATATGGAGATAGAGACAGGAAAAGGCGACTGCCGATTTCCCCCGGGCGGGTCAATCCGGGGGTGCCGTCTACGTGAAGCCGGGGCCAAAGGGGCGTGTTGCCTCTTCCAGGGGGCCTTAAAGGTCCAAAACACCTGGTGTCGGCTCAACCCCCAGGATCCCCTTTTCCCCGGACACGGCTAAGCCACGCACGGCGAACACGTGGGAGGGGGTCAAACCCCCCCGTTGGCTCGGGTCCGTGGTGTCGCCACACACCAAACGCCTGCTCGCGCAGACGCCCCTGCGGGGTACAACCGCTTTAGGTATACTGACATTCTTGATGTGCTTGACGGCCGCCAGTATCGCATAAGCTTCTGCAGTAAAAATGCTTGTGTTAGGATTTAGAACACCGGCATCCGAAAAGGATGGTCCGATGGCCGCATAAGACACGCCGGCGGGAGACTTAGAGGCATCTGTGAAAAATGCAGGACACGAATATCTGTGCTGCAATTCTAGGCAGTGCATGCGGATATGTAAGGCAGGTGCATGCTTGGTAATATTTAAAAACGACAGATCGCAACTGATAAGCTGCCACTGCCACGGTGGAGGCTCCTTTGCAGGAGCCATTAGACAGTGTTCGAGGATTGGGACATTCATTTCTTCAGCCAGAGCTCTCACACGCAGTGAGTAGGGCTTTCTTACTGCAGGACGGTTGTGAAATATGCGACAGTCGGACAAATCGTGGATAGTTGAGTGGGCTGGATGTTCTTTGTGGGCCGTCACTTTTAGGAAATACACGTATGAGAGGTATGTTCTCTGCAAATGAAGCGACCACTGATTTGTTTCAGCATACAGGCTTTCTACGGGGCTCGTCCTGAATGCGCCCGTAGAGAGACGGAGGCCTAGGTGGTGTACAGGGTCCAGCATCTTCAAGGTGCTTGGTGTAGCAGATTGATAGACTATGGCCCCATAGTCAAGACGTGTGCGTATAAGGCTCTTATACAAGTTCAATAGACATTTGGTGTCACTTCCCCATGCAGTGTGCGACAACACCTTTATGATATTCATAGCTTTCATGCTCTTCTCTTTTATATAACTTATATGTGCCGCAAAAGTTAGCTTGGTGTCTAGAATTACACCTAAGAACTTGTGATCAGTGGTCACAGGTATACGCTGACCCTGCAAGTGAACATCAGGTTCAATATCAACTCCTCTCCTTCTGCAAAAGAGAACGCAGGTGCTCTTCTGTGGGTTCAGTCTGAACCCATTCTCTTCTGCCCACTTAGATACTTTGTTCAGTCCAACCTGGACCTGCCGCTGGCACACTGCCAGATTGCTCGATTTAAAACCTATCTGTACATCGTCCACGTACGTTGAATAAAACAAGTTACGCGGGATGTACAAACGCAGGGAATTCATTTTTATGATAAACAATGTGCAGCTAAGGACCCCGCCCTGCGGCACTCCGGTTTCCTGGACAAACGGTCGTGACAAAACATTGCCCACACGAACCCGGAATGTGCGATTCGACAGATAGCTTTCTATGATGTTCAACATATTGCCACGTATTCCAAAGTGCGAGAGGTCTCTGAGGATTCCAAACCTCCACGTGGTGTCGTAAGCTTTTTCCATGTCAAGGAAAACAGAAAGAAAAAACTGTTTGTGAACAAAAGCTTGTCGAATCTGCGCTTCAATACGAATTAGATGGTCAGTGGTGGATCGACTATCACGAAACCCACATTGGTATGGGTCAAGAAGTTTATTTGTTTCGAGGAAATGTATTAGACGAGAGTTTATCATTTTCTCGAAGACCTTGCAGAGGCAGCTCGTTAGGGCTATGGGCCGGTAACTCCCTGCACATGACGGATCCTTCCCCTGTTTCAGAATGGGAATTATGATGGCCTGTTTCCAGGCAGACGGGATTTCGCCAAATGTCCATATAGAATTGTATAGTGAGAGGAGTGTTTTCTTTGTTTCAGGGGGCAGGTTTTTCAACATTTCATAAAGTATACGGTCAGACCCTGGGGCAGATTTGTTACAGCAGCTAAGTGCTGCATGCAGCTCGGCTAATGAGAAAGGTTGATTGTATGCCTCGTTTCCGGTGCTTTTTCTTTCCAGTTTTTTCCCTTCTATGACTGCTTTGTATTGCTTAAATGTTTCAGAATAGTGAGACGAACTGGAGACATGTTCAAAATGTGCACCCAGGAAGTTGGCCTGTTCCTCCAGGTTGTCTCCCTGCGTGGTCACTAAAGGAAGTGGCTGCGTTTGTCGGCCTCTTACTCTATTAATCCTATTCCAAACCTTAGCCTCATCTGTGTAAGAATTTATGTTTGATAAGAATTTCTGCCAACTCTCTCTTCTGGCCTCACGACGCGTTCTCCTGCCTTGTGACTTGATTTTCTTGAAATTTACAAGGTTTTCTTCAGTAGGAGAATCGCGAAGCAGCCTCCATGCTTTGTTTTGCTGCCTACGCGCGTTCCGACATGCCTGGTTCCACAATGGTACATGGCGTTTGGTGGAAAGTCCACTTGACTGGGAGATACACTTAGAAGCGGCCTCAATTAGGAAATTAGTGAAATATTCAGCTCCTCCATCAATCCCTAAAGCATCTATGTCAGACCACGAGATACCACTGGCGACAGCACGAAATTTCTCCCAATTGGCTGTATCAACCCTCCACCGGGGAGGCTGTGGTGGAGGTTCATTTCCTTTAGCACTTTTCAGCAGAATCGGGAAATGGTCGCTCCCGTAGGAATTGTTAATAACTTGCCATCTAAATTCAGTCAGAATGGATGGGGAAACTATGGATAGATCGATGGAAGAATAAGTTTTAGTTGCGAGGCTGTAGTAGGTAGCTTCCTTTTTGTTCAAGATACATACACCGGAGGATAAAAGAAAGTCTTCAATAAGACGGCCTCGCGCATCAATGCGACAGTCACCCCACAGGCCGCTGTGCGCATTGAGGTCACCTAAAATGAGGTAGGGCTCAGGTAGCTCATGTATTAGACGTTGATTGATTGATTGATTGATTTGTGGGGTTTAACGTCCCAAAACCAGCTCTGATTATGAGAGACGCCGTAGTGGAGGACTCCGGAAATTTAGACCACCTGGGGTTCTTTAACGTGCACTGACATCGCACAGCACACGGGCCTCAACATTTCGCCTCCATCGAAATGCAGCCGCCGCGGCCGGGATTCGATCCCGCGACCTTCGGATCTGCAGCCGAGTGCCATAACCACTAGACCACCGTGGCGGGGCCATGTATTAGACGTTGGAATTCCTGTTTGTGCAACTTATAATTTGGCGGTATGTACAGTGAGCAGACGGTTACCAGCTTGTTTAAAAGGACTGCGCGAATGGCCACTGCCTCGAGTAAGGTTTGAAGTGGGAGATGGCGACAAGCTACAGTTCGGTCTACTATGATGGCAACACCGCCAGATGACACGGAAGCATCATCGCGGTCTTTCCGAAAAATAACATGGTGTCGAAGAAAATTTGTGTGTTTGCTGTTTAAGTGCGTTTCTTGTACACACAGCACTTTAGGACAGTGTTCGTGGAGGACTTCCTGGACATCATCGAGGTTTCTGAGCAGGCCTCTGACGTTCCAGTGTATTATTGATGTCTCCATTTTGAGTGTTAATTAGTGCTGTGTGTACAGAAAGAGAAAGTGCTGTGTTATTTTATGAGGCCTTTTCCAGGCCCCGTGACTGGAATTTTATTTCTCTTGGAGCGTTCGAGGGAGCCTCTCCGCTCCCCATGAGCTCCTTCTGACGTTTCACACGAGATAGTGTCCATCGCCTCTTCCGAGGCCTGGGACACTCTCTCCAGTGAGCGACCTGTGTGCCGTGAAGGCTTGGCCCTCGCGGGCAAAGCCTTTGCCCCCACCGGTGCGGAAGTCGAGGGAACCTCTTTCGCCTCGGAGCTGCCCTGGCTGCTGCCAGAGATAGCCGAGGCCACCGGTGTGGCCGGGTTCAGGGACGGCAGGGCAGCCGTGGCTGCTCCCACCTTAGGGGCAGTTGCCACAGCCGGTGGATCGCAGTGCGGTGGCCGGGCTAGTGGCAGAGGCCGGTGCGACGCTGCCCCCTGACGCGCCGCGCTGGCGTAGGATGCGCCATGAAATATGGAGCACCTTGTCCTGGCTTCCCTATAGGAGATGTTCTCTTTGACTTTGATAGTGATAATTTCTTTTTCTCTTTTCCAGATGCTGCATGATCGAGAATACGCAAGGTGATCGCCTTCACAGTTGACGCAGTGGGCTTGGGCATTACAGCTTTCTGAAGTGTGCTCCTTGTCTCCGCATTTTGCGCAGGGTAAGGTGGCCTCGACAGTTTTGTGAGCCATGGCCGTACTTCTGGCACTTAAAGCATCGACGGGGGTTAGGGATGTAGGGCCTGACACGAGTTTTCGTATAACCGGTTTCTATGGTTTCTGGAAGTGCACTGGAGGCAAACGTGATGATAAGATGTTTTGTTGGAATTTCATTGTTGTCTCTTCTGATTTTTATCCTTCTAACTTCAATGACATGTTGTTCTTTCCAACCTTCCAATAACTCTGCCTCGGTAAGGTCAATGAAGTCGACTTCTGATATGACGCCTCGTACGGTATTCAATGAACGGTGTGGAGTGACTGTTATAGGTGTATCGGCAAATGCTTTAAGTCCAGAAAGTTTGTCGTGTTGGAGCTTGTCACAGACCTCAAGGAGTAGGTCGCCGCTTGCCATTTTGGTTGCTTTGTAGCCTGGTCCAATGGTCTCCGTCAGTGATTTGGCCACAAGGAAAGGAGAAATTACTCTGACTGGTTTTTCAGGTTTCTGGCTGTGTACTACATGGTACCTAGGGAAGGATTCTTTGGGCTGCGAGAGAAAGTTCAATGTGCCTTCGGTGCGCACACGCTTTGCAGCGGCGCGATCAGGGAGAAGTGGAAACGCTTTATGCATAATTTAAGTAATTACTTCGGCAACGATGGCAGCCACCCACCACGGAGCCCAACAAGGGGACGGTGCAGGAAGGATGCTGATCACTTGCACACGCCAGCCGTACATCGCCGCTATAACCTAATGCTCCTAACCAAGGTTGGTTACTTGCACACGGTTAACCCAAGCCGCCTACGGAAATTAGGAAGTAACAGAAGAGAGGAGATGACAGGACAGCGTAGACAGGGAATAGGAAAGAGAAAGATCGGAGAGAAGGACAGGAAAAGGCGACCAGCCGGTTTCCCCTGGGTGGGCCAGCCCAGGGGTGCCGTCTACGGGAAGCACGGGCCAAAGGGGTGTGTTGCCGCCGCTGGGGGGCCTTAAAGGTCCAATCACCCGGCGTCGGCTCAACCCCCAGGATCCCCTTTTCCCCGGACACGGCTAAGCCACGCACGGCGACACGTGGGAGGGGGTCGAAACCCCCCCATTGGCTCGGGTCCGTGGTGTCGCCACACACCAAACGCCTGCTTGCGCAGACGCCCCTGCGGGGTAGGATTGCTAGAGACGCGGTCGCCATATTGCAGGTCTGCGCACCAAACTCCCTTCACGCCCTGTGTATGAGCTCCGTACAGCCTCTTGAATGACAGGAACCTCGCGAAAACCTCCTACGACGCATGACATGTGCTGGGTACTAAGGAACTGGGACATCGAAGGTAGCGTTCTGGCAGACCAGCTTGCCACATCTACTCATGCTAAGCCTGGTAGCCCCGCCAGAGCTGTCTCAGCTACTGATACGAAACCTTACATTCGAAAACTCTATGGGCCCACTGGCAGCGTTTGTTGGAAGCTGGGATAAATAATAAGCTCCGCATGATCAAGCCATATATAGAGAGCTGGCCATCAACGACAAAATCGAGGCGAAGGGATGTCCTATTCTGCAGGCTCAGAATAGGACACACACTTATGGAACACGTAACCAGAGTCCTTCAATCTGACACAACCATCGATCTACCGGAGATCAACCTCTTATCTGTACTAAATGTCGTGAGGCACTGACTGCGCTTCACGTACTTGTGCGGTGCCGAGAGACTGAAACACAACGGAAAAACATTTCCATTGAGCCTACCACGGACATATTCTCTTACACGCAGCAATCTTATCTAACGAGCCACTGTTGGATCAAAATTCAGTATCAGATTCTTTAGCAGACGTAGCAACGTTGAAGATAATCCATGCAAGAGGTTCGTCGCAAGCCCTCTTGATGAGGGTGCTGCTACGACAGTATTTGTACATGAAGAACTCGCTTCCAGACCCTTACTCGTAAGGGTCTTACTGAGGCAGAAGTTCCTTCCACATCCGACACAGTTTCGGCTGAAGATATTTCACTGTACATACTACATAAATTTTTACTCCGATTAGTTACATACCATTAAAATAGTTACATGCCATTAGATAGGGATATATATATATATATATATATATATATATATATATATATATATATATATATATATATATATATATATATATATATATTGTCACGAAGCGTTTTGGACGTGAGTGTTCGAGCGCAGCAGAGCAGCGAGAGGTAGCACAGTGGGTCGAGCACCGAAGACCAGGCTTTTCCAACTCGTCGTTCTCTTCTGTTTTAGCTATATGTCCACTGCCCCTTCATTTACAGTACAGTTATCTCCCCCGCAGAAAAGGGAGCCGTCCCGGCGACCTACGGATAACACAACACAGGTGGATCGTAGTAGGGCTTCAGACGCTCAACGTGCACGATTTCGCGCCCCCGACGGCGCTTATCCGAGGGCGGGTCGAGGGGCTCCACGATATAGTTAACCGGAGAAGTTTGCTGGATCACGCGATAGGGGCCCTGGTACTTTGAGGCTAGCTTAGGTGACTGTCCAGGGCTCGTTGCTGGAACCCAGAGCCACACTAGTGAGCCAGGAGCATAGGATACAATATATATATATATATATATATATAGAGAGAGAGAGTGTCTTGGGCAGTAACTAGTTACCTTTTTCAGTAACTTATGACTGTAACTAGTTACTTTTAATTCTTTTGATTTAAAGGAACTTGTAACTGTAACACTTACTTTTTACACATCGATGAACAAATCGCAGGGTACGATTTAAAACAGGGAATGTCGCGGGAGCCAACGCGGGAGCCAACGTCCCGCGCGGGAGCCAACGCGGGAGCCGCCCTGACGAAGACAAGTCCACTTGTCGAAACGTTGGCTCCCGCGACATTCCCTGTTTTAAATCGTACCCTGCGATTTGTTCATCGATTCAAGCATCCATCTTCCCCTGAGCTTCTCTTCTAGTTTGGATTACTTTTTACACAGTAACTGTAACTGGAAATTCCGTTACAGTTACTTCATTTTTCAAAAAATATCCAGCAGCAGCAATCATTAAAAACACAGCTGGGCACTATCGCGATACAAGAATATCGCGATGTTGCTCGTAAATACTTTTGACTATCTTATCTCTATATCGAGGTACATATGCAAAATATATTAGTATCCCCTAATAGAATACTTTTATGATGTATTGCTTCTATTGCGATCATGTGCAGGACAAGGACATCTTGCTTTCTTTTTTTTCAGGAATGAATGACGTGTCTCCAGGGTGCAAATGAAGAGTTTTGTCTACGGCACCAAGCAAAACACCGCCGGTCGGCGACACAAGATGGCGGGGAAGGGTTCTCGCCGCCCCCATGCAGAAAATGGTGCGCAACACGAGAGTATTATAGTGCCTAGAACATACTGGTGTATTCTAGGTACTATAGCGGTATTGCCGGCCTAAGTGACAAAAGACGCAATTGTTCAGAGGCCGGTGCCGCATCCTACTTTTTTTTTTCTGTGTGGCCACCAATTTCTTCATCACAACCCGCGCGGAAACCACCTAAAAGCAGACGCTTTTCAATGTCTCGCATATACTTCAGTTTTCAAAGCGGCGGTTCAAAAAAATTACAGCATATCCACGGAGTGAGTGATGATGAGTGGGCGAAGCTCGGGATGTTCATCGTAGATCGATCGTGCCGAGTTCCGGATCAATTTAGTTAACGCGCACGCTACGAATCCTTATGGTTCAACTATGCACAAGTGAAATCTCCCACCGGCACTTCATTACAAGTCAAGATCCAGTGCCTATATATATATATATATATATATATATATATATATATATATTATATATATATATATATATATATATATATATATATATATATATATATATATATATATATATATATATATATATATATATATATATATATATATGGGTGGCCGGTGAACGGCAGAGTTCTTTGATCATACCAGTTACCAAACTCCCCATAGGCCCCATGTATCAAAATCCGGACACGCCGAGTGCCAAAACGGCGGAGGTTAGCAGATTGTCGCGCCATCTGTCGACGCAGAAACTGACTACTAAATGACAGGTTAGTCCGTTTTGTGTTACGGAGCACAGAAAGCTCCGCCGCGTCAATTAAGCGAACCTTATGGATTCACACAGAACATCCGTCAATTTCACCGTGGTTCTGGCGGCACTGGCGTCTTCTGCAGAGCAAGGAAATTCACTGACCTTGTGCCGTCGCTTCTGCTTCTGCACGAACACTGAGGGTTCACGAAGCGTTTTATCCGTGCTAACTGCTCTCACGAAAGAAGCAGGGAATCGTCTGTTCGGCTGCCGAGGCCGCTGGTTAAAGAACAAGAAAGTTATTCGAACAGCGGATGATTTTCGGTTAATAATTGTTCTTTATTTTTCGTCTTTAAATGTCGATGTGTCATTAGGAATCCAGCACCAAGCGCGCATCTGTGGAATTCAGTTCACATGACTACAGCATCGATGTGTCAACACAGCAGCAGAAGGCCTTTAATGCAGAGCGTGTCGTCTGCAAGCGAAAAAGCGTATGGTGCAAGTCGACGGTCCAAGTGCAGGCGAATTGCAATGTAAGGCGTCTCTATCTCTTGCTCCTTTCTTTTGCCCGTCTTTAGCCGCGTGATAAGAGAGCGATTAGCAACTGTTACGGTGCTCCAACGTTTGTGGCCGCCATTTTCATGCAATAAACATCGCCGCCGAGATCAGGTGAGTATATATAGCGTTTTCAGTTACGGCTCCCAGATGGGGCGACAGTCTGCTAACCTCCGCCGATTTGGCCGTCGGCTTGTCCAGATTTCGGAACGCAGTTTGGCAACTGGTATGATTGAAGAACTCTGGGTGAACGGTTCTCCAATGCGAGCAGTCGGTATTTCTCAATCAAGAAACTCGCTAGGAGACGCTGCCTGCGCCAACGTTGTCTATCGCGGGTGACGGCGCGTTCTCCTTCTTTGCGAGCTGGTAGAGCGTTCATCTAAGAAAGAGCGTTTTTATAGTCAACGCGCCTTTCGCTTTCTCTCTCTCTCTGTCTCTCTCTCTCTCACACACAAGACAGCAGATGGAAGAGTGAGAGAGAGAGAGAGAGGCACGCGCCGAGGGCGAGCGCGTGCCTCCCGGCACGCCGGTTACGCCTGACGCAGGACAATTGGTTAGACTAAGAGGAGCTTCGCCCCTAAAAAAGTTGTTACAGCAAAATTGAGCGTACACAACGGTTACTCGTGTCGTGCTTTTGAGTGAGCCCGTTTCCGTTCCGTTTATCTGGCATTTTAAACCACGAGCAATTTTTGACTAACCGCATGTCTTGATAAATTTCTATTAAAAAAACGGTATAAGTTGGTTTGTTATGTATTACTTAGTCTTGTACGGTAACGGAAAAGTAACGACGTTACTTTTTACTGGTAACGTGCCCATGACTATATATATATATATATATATATATATATATATACACGTTATGGCCATTGCACGCATTTTTTCGCACCCCTGTCATGATTTCGATCATTACATGTGCCCATTTTTAAGCAGGCTTAGTGCGCAGGATTTTAGGCCTCTGTACACCGCTTTGTACCTAGCCATTTGTCTTTCATTGTAGCAACGTACATACTTTCACATAGCCCTGTTGCTCTCTGGCCAAGCTGGCCCTTGTGCCAATAAAAAAAATCACAGCATATTCACGGGGTGAATGATGGTGAGTGGGGCGAAGCTCCGGAAGGAATCATCGGTAAACCGTGAAAATCTTCCGTGCAATTCGCCCCACAATTAAAAGTGAAACACTTGAGTAAATGTCATCAAACTATTATAACATCTCGCATCTCTCGCGGGCGAGCG
>JABSTT010002708.1:0-50151 GCA_013339685.2 Hyalomma asiaticum | reverse complement strand
GGCAAGAGTCCAGTTCATAGATAGATGCGGAGTTTCACAGGTACCTTTCTAGAAATTCTTTCCATGTACTTACGTCAACATTAGTTGGATACAGGGAAGGCGTATATGTGCAGAAATCAGGGATTTGTATAGGTTCAAAGGTAGCCCCTATTCTAAGTGATCTATACTTGAGCAAGTTTGACTGCCGTTTAAAAGAGGCCTTAGGGGACCGCATCATTAGGGTATTTCGGTATGCGGACGATTACGTGGTACTTTGTAGTAAGGATGATTTTGAATCCGTCGTCACCTATGTAAGCGATCAATTTAAACTTAATGGAGATGGTTTAACGTTTACGAAAGAACTACCGGAGAAAAACGTAATACAATTTTTAGATATCTCGTTGTCATTTGAGCGGAATCACGTGTGTTGGCAGTATTCCCCTAGAGCATCTAAGCCGTTGCTAAATTTTGACTCCAAGCATTCGAAAGTAGTAAAAAACGGAATAGCCTTGTCCTGTTTAAAGTCAGCCCTATCGAAGTCGTGCGTGCACCGTTTGACCATTAGCTTTAATGCGCAGGTTGAGCGCCTCTTAGATGCAGGTTACCCTAGACTAGCCATAGCCACAGTAGCTGAGCGTCTTAAGAAGTCGATTTCGACCGGAACAAAAGCGGTAGCAGAGAGTAACATTAACAAGAAAAAGGTCGTGAGTATTCCTTACATCCACGCAGTTTCGCACCGGCTTAAGAAAGTGGGAAGTAAATATGGGGTTAATGTTGTGTTTACGGCTCCCAATAAGTTAGGAAGGGTTTGTGCTGCAGTGCATAGAAGAATTGAGCAGAAGGAAGGTAAGAAGCGAACCGATATCTGTCCGGTTAAGCACCTAGCCAAGAACAATTTCACCGACTGCCGCATGGGTGTAGTTTATAAGATTCCTTTTAGCTGCGGACGGTTTTATGTAGGGCAAACTGCGCGTTGTATTAATCAAAGATTAATTGAACACAGGAGGTCGCTATCAGGTGGGACGCCGTCCAATCTATCCTTGCACTGCCAGGTCTGTAGCTGCATGCCCGAGTTAGATAATACCGAGATCCTGTACAGGCACAAGAACGAAGATACGCTTTTATTGGTTGAGGCCTGGTATATCAGTATTAGTGGAAGTGCATGCGTGAGTCAACCGTCGATTAGCTTAAACAGGGAGGAGATAGAATGCCTTGGGAGTTGTCTATCGCGTAGGCGGGCACGCGTAACCGATTGACAGGTGGCGCTACCATTCCGAGCATGCGCTGATAAGCTGTGTGTCTTCTTTCTTTTTCGCCTCTGTGCTGTGCATCAGTTGCTAGTCGGCGTTCGTGGTGTTCACTTCTCTTCTTGTGTCCGTGTCCTGCACGCCTCTTCTTTTGATTATGGAGCAGGCGACACTCGAGGGGCCAGGGCGGCGCGGCGAAGGGATACGGCAGTGAGCACACTGCCCAATTCTAGAACACTGTAGTTACGGGAGCACAGTTGCGCACAGGTCCGCCATCTTGCACGTCCATTCGCGTTAAGCAGCAAAGCCGCTCCTCTGGAATGTAGGAGACGGCGCGGTTCATTAGAGCCGTGCGCTTTCTCGCTCGTTCATTCCGCGTCGCTGGCCGAAACTTTCGCTTCCAAAAATGAAAAAGAAAGGTGATTAGAACAAACAACCAATTTACTCATTTAGACATAAGTGGTTATTAACTGTTCGATGGTCCTCACTATCGGCAGAGGCGTTTTTTTTTTGTAAATATCAAATGAAAAGACTATTCTGGAAAAAATGTACAAGCTGAACAAATCTCTTGTTTCACGTCGTACTTGACGCAAGGCTTTAAAATACAAAATAGGTACATTGAAAAACAATGAGCGCAGATAACACAAGTAAAAAAGATTACCTTCACGGCGAATCTTCGCAGATCCATAGGTATATCCGGCGTAATGGAAACTGGATACGGCTTACAATATTTTATGCTGTGTAGCAGTCCGCGCTAGATTTATACGAGTGAATCCTTATGCATATTCAAACGCGCACGTTTTTGTTCTTTGCGGTGTGATTTTTGTCACCGGATAGCCAGCTGTTACCAAGCGGGCGTGAAGTCCTACTTATCAACGTTTACGATTTCACTATCACAAAAATGCCCCGCCACGGTGGTCTAGTGGCTAAGGTACTCGGCTGCTGATCCGAGGGTCGCGGGATCGAATCCCGGCCGCGGCGGCTGCATTTCGATGGAGGCGAAATGTTGAGGCCCGTGTGCTGTGCGATGTCAGTGCACGTTAAAGAACCCCAGGTGGTCTAAATTTCCGGAGCCCTCCACTACGGCGTCTCTCATAATCAGAACTGGTTTTGGGACGTTAAACCCCACAAAACAACAAACTATCACAAAAATATTATTAATGAGAGTTATAATTGCTCCATATAAACATATCTTATGCGAGGCGTATGTAGGGATGTGCATTCTAAAAGGTACTGCTAAGCTGAAATAAATATTGGGTCGCATCGAGCTGCCGACATAACCCGCTGGGCCGATTCCGACGACTGACCAAGACGATTTAATCATTTTGCTTCGAGTGGCATTTCCTTTTTTTTTTTTTTTTTGCACACGTCTGAGAAAACAGAGTTTCCATCAAAATTAAACCACACATTACGCTGCCACAGCCAGCGTTATTAGATCACAGGCTCGCAGACGTTGGCGAGGCTGGCCGGGCTGTCGCGCCGTCGGTCCCAGCCAACAGGTGGCGTTGCCCCAGCCATCCGATTGAATGCGGAATTGAAAGCCATCTGATTGAATGCGGAAATATCCACCCAGGTGTACGTTTGGGCACCACCCTACATGAAGCCTTGGGTTTTAGGGCGAACAACGGGAAGCTGAACATAGCCGCGATTGAAATAAGTAAGAGACGGTTAGAATACTGGTGGCAGAAAACTAGAGAGAACGGACAAAAATAATTATAGGGAAAAATATGGAATTTCTGCCATAAGGGGCAGGGAACTGGGCTATGAAATTCCGTTTTTGATATGGCATGATCGATTTGATTGAAGTAAATTTAAAAGGCATCAGGAAAATTAAAAGAGAAAAAAAAGTTCTTAAATCTTCTTACGAGCCTGGTGGCCCACATGTCACCGCCCCGTTACAAAGGGGAAGCTCATAGCATCCATCCAGCGATGGTCTGAGCTTGGTGACGTAGGCGCTTGGGCGAGGAGGCGGCGAGGGGGCCTTAAGTCTTCTGGGTGGTGTTGTGTGAGGCCCCGTACTGCGTTCCTGTACGATACATTTCCAAAGGCACTACTGGTCAGTCCGCTGCCTGTTTGCACAGGAGTCCAAGCTCTCTCACCTGAATGTCGAGGCTGCCAGCAGCTTTCATGTTGTTACAGGTCGCCCACAACATAACTGCAGGAACCAAAATGAAAATAACGACCATAACTGCAAGCAAAGCCCTCAGAGAAATTGCGTCGGTTGGTTTTGTGCCATAATCCATGACGTTCCGTGTATGTTCCGTGTATGAACGTGGTGGGACTCGCCGCCAGTGGACGACGGGCCTCCAGGAGAGCGACGGACCTCCCAGCAAAGGGGCTTCCAGCTGCGAAAATGCAGACGCTCAGCCGACGGTAGCGCCAAATTCTTATTCAGTCACGACCCTGGCGAGTGGGGGCGGTCTTTATGGCGGCGCAACGTCGCCATGGCAACAGAAGCAGCCGCGCCTGGGCCGTCCGGCCCTGCTCCTTCCATCCCCCCCCTTTTTTTTTTCGCCCCTTTTTCGCCTTTTTTTTCACAACAGAGCGTACAAGCACTGCGGCGAATTCGAATCTAATTCTTTATTCAACCAGCAAGATAAGGGATGGGTCATCAAAGTCGACTTGCTAAGCTAAAAAAAAACCGATGAAACAGGATTCCTCGATTTCAGCCGAGCAAACTGAAACGTTCTGTATTGATTGGTGTCTGAGGTTTTACGTCACAAAACCAGCGACGTAGTGGAGGAATCCGGAAATTTTGACCACCTCGGGTTCTTTCAAGTGCACTGACATCGCACAGTACACGTGCCCCAACAGCACAAAAAGCAGAGCCGTAAGGATTCATAATGCAAAAATTGCAAAGAGGCGTGAAAACACGGACACAAAGGAAGAGGAATGGGATATATATCTATATGTTCCCGTAAGATTCATACGGATATATATGGTAACTATACGACCAATATATGGAATATGTATGGCCTTTGCATGGAAAGCTGTGGAATTATTGGAAAACTGAACGCAACGTTCCACTAGGTAAGTATGTCCTGCTGTGGCAACTCGTTCGCCAATGTGCCGTTTATATCCTCGTCTGCAGTTAAGCGAGCTGAAAGAGTACCGACACGTCGAGGACCGCCATGGCAAGGACAAAGCGCTAAGAAGAGTGGTTCAAATGAGAGGAAATAGGCGCATGTTTCTGCATTCCGTAAAGGTAGCACGGCTCAGCGCCACAGAGCAGACAATGTCGAGAGAGAGAGAAATAACAGTTATTTACACATCCGGCGTGTGGGAAGTCCCCGGCCTCGCAGGGTGCGGATGTTCCCTATCTTAAGATTACGGCTATTAGAGTCCGATAATCTCAGAGCCTAGACCTCGAGGATGGTGTGCTCCAACTAGGCGACAGGTACTCGGGTGCCTCCGCGCCCGTTAGACGGGTCGTCGGCTCCTTTTCTCCGTTGCTTTGCCAAAGCCTCCTCAAGCCGCTGGATGGCCCTTCGTTGCGTCTTCAGGTCTTCGGAGCGTATCCACGCTCTCACCTCTTCGGGATACGTGGCGTCCTGGCACTGCCCGTTCCCACTGTCCATAGCACTGTTACACCCTCCCCACATGATGTGGCGGAGAGTAGCTAGTTCACGTTCGCACACACTGCACTTTGCGTCCACGAACATGTCGGGGCACACGTGCCGGGCCAGAGCCGGTGTCAGCACGCACTCGGTCTGCAACTGTCGGAACTTTACTGCCTCCGCACGCGGGAGTTCTCGGTGCGGGGGCGGGAAGGCTCTCCTGACTTCTCTGTAAGCCGCCAGGATCCCACCCGGTGGGATGGTAAAATCGATGAACGATTAATCGATTAATCGATTAAATGTACACCGTTAATCGATTAATCGTCATCGATTTCTCTCTTTCAATTAATCGAATTAATCGATTAAAACTCTTTGATTAATCGATTACGGCACCACCCCCCAACCCCCCCCATCCCCCCGCCAACCTCAACGCCGCCCCTTGGCCGGAGCGCATGACTGCGAGGCGCGACAGAGGTGAACTCGATTTGATCTCCGTCGCCTACACCGTTTTATTTAACCCCCAGATTTTACTTGTTTCTTGTGTAAGTGCCACAATGTAATAAGCGCTGCTTATTTCTTGACTGGTTCATTTCATATTGCCGTTGTATTTTACTCCTTAGCGAATTAAAGATAATTTGTCACCCATCAAAGAAAGAGAGGGAATCTATCGGAAGGTATAGAGAGGGTGCCCTGATCTAGTACGCCCCGGCCTTTTACTCTACTTTAGGGACAACGCAACTGGGGAAAAGTGCGATGAAGCATGATGATGGGCATAAGAATGAGTGATCCGTATATACACAATAAGACATGACTGCTTGCGCAAAGGGGACAAGGACGCTGGTAATAATATTTCGTTACGCTTGATACCAACTAGCCCAGCTGTGTGCCTTAACGCCTATGTACCCCTTGATTACTGTAATGCTAGCTTACCTGCAATGCAGTTAGCCCAACTGATGGCAGCTATTCACTTCTGCAAAACAGCGTGCTATGACGCGGAAAATGTCAACTCAGCTTTCTTGACATAAACACTCATAATAATCAAACCCCAGCACGTGTAACTGGGACCTCCCCTCCACTTGAAAAGTGACAGGGGCCGCCATTAGTTTGGCGAATATACTGTGCAGCGAAACGCACTCGAGGATTGTGAAAAAGGTCTATAAGTCGCATAGTATGTAAAGAAACCACTTTAGCTGCATTTAAGTTCCATAGTCGCTTTTCATAATCCACAACTTTGCGCATTGGTATACTGAATGTCTAGCATCCAGTCCATTTCTATTGAAGAAATGACCTAATCAGCATTCGGTAATTCTGTATGGTCGCCTAATTCGGGTGAAATACAGCTTTCATCTATTGCTTGTACTCTCATGTCAGCCAGCCTAGAGGCCGCCGTCTATTGCTGTGGCACGAATGAAGGACAGTCGCGAAGTGCTATGTGTTCTAATCTCTGATGCATTAGACAGCGCTCACAGTTCGAGCTGTACGCACAACTGAAAAGGTGCGCGTAGCGCCGAGTTAAGTCGGCGACCAGGTGAAACCTGTGCAGTATATACTGGCACCGTTCCCGTTTATTCTAGCCGGGAGGAAAAACTCGTGTCACTCTACTCCCCGCACGTGCCTGCACTGATGGCCTGTTTGAGACCAGTATGTTGCTGTGCAATCTCGCAGGAGTGACCTCAAGGAAGAGATGACGTTAGTTCATGGTTATACTAGTATTCTCGAGGGCTTCCGCAATATCTAACGGACAAACCGAGAAATGTTGCACAAGAGCGAGCGTCTTTAACTTTCCTTTCTTCCTCGTTTCTTTTCTTTTTTTTTTTACTTTTCTCGGAATTTCCTCACCCTCGGCCACACTGCATGTTTCCGGTGCGACTTCCCAACCAGTGTGGTCGCCGAAAGCGCATCCGATTTCGGTTCGCTCTAGTAGGTAGACTTCCAGGAAATACGACCTTCTACGGAATCGTCGACGGATCATGGATACTCACGGAATCTTGGATTTTTGCCAACATCGGAAAACTACGGGCTCCCTGCGTTCAGTGGGCGAAGGTGCGAATTTACACGCAGCCGCTAATGCGCACATGTGATCCTAGCGAGTGGGATAAATACTTGTGTCGATATCAAACACAAGCAACGCCTCTCAATCAACAACGCATTATTTTTCAAGTACTCATAAGAAATGTCGATTAATCGATTAATCGATTAAAATATCACAGCGAAAGCAATTAATCGATGAAAGGCTAAATCGACGAACGATTAACGATTAATCGATTAAAAAATTTCAGCGACCATCCCTATCCCACCGTAGTCGGTGAGGGGCTCGAAGTCCTCTTTTCGGTCTTCTCCGCTGGTCTCGGAGGGACGGACTGCCGCGGTCCGGCACGTGATGAGACCACGGGCCGCGGCGTCCGCCTCTTCGTTGCGGTTTTTGATGTCGGGTGCTAGTTGCCGACCCATGTGGGCCGGGAACCACTTGAGAGCAATGGGAAGCGGCCCTAACTTGATTGTTGTCTTCGTCGTCTTCCTGTTTCGATCGGGGGCTTGAGCAAAGCTGTGGGGGAAGAGCCTCATCAAACCTGCCAGATAGATTAGCATGGACGACGACCCTGCTGAAAAAAAAAAATTCACAGCATATCCACGAGGTGAATGATGGTGAGGTGGGCGAAGCTCCGGATGTTATGGGTGATACCGTTAATCCTCCGAGAAGTTCGCCCGATAAAATCATCATGCAAACACGTGAGGTACGGTGAAGAAAACTTTTATTGAGATTTCAAGTTACCTTTATATATTACGCACTTGTGGTGGGAGGAGTGCACAGCTAGGGGTTCGAGTACCGGTTTAAGGGGAGTGTTAGCAAACACGATGTCTATGCACGACCCCCACACGGTAGTAGGCGCACCGTCTCGGGATCCGCCAGGCGGCGCGCTCGCTTCGCCGTCGCTAGAGTTACTGTATATGCTACTTTTAGGTAGCAGAGTTGCGCATAGGTCCGCCATCTTGCCCGCTGAGAGGTCCATGTCATGCAGGAAAGCCACCCCTTCCGAATGTAGGAGCCGACGCAGCCCAGCGGCTACGCGCGTTTTCTCGCTCGTTCATAACCCGTCGCTGGCGCAATGACTTTCGCTTCGAAGAAAAAAAAGAAAAGGAAAACTCGAACAAATAATGGCTTTAGATAATACTGGTGCCATAGCTTGTTCGATGGCAGTCGCCATAGGAAGATATTTTTGTTTTAAATAGCGAACAAGAAAGCCTTGACTTAATTTGTCGAGAATCGTGTACACGATTCGCGACAACTTAGTTCCGCAAATCGCTGGTTTCACGTAGTTTTTGGCCGCTTTAAATGATTAAGCAGGTGGCTCGATAAAACAATTGATAGAACTATCCTTCCGTGTTTTACAAATAACGCAAGCAAACAAGAATTTTCGGCATATCTATACGTAGCTGTGGCATAAAGTAAACACTCGGTGAGGCTTCGAATGCAATGCCGCACAGTGCCCGGACTGAATTATACTGTTTTGATAGACCTGTAAGATCCATATTCAAACATTCACTCACGCACAATTTTATCGTTCCGTCCCGTTCAATGTATGTCAACGAGTGTACGCAAAAGAATACATACCCTGTTTGTTATCGCCAGCTAGTCGCAAGAATATCGCCACGAGATTTATAAGTACACTAAAAACTAAAAAAACTAAAATCTAAAACACTAAAAAGTACACTAAAAACGCACAACACAAGGCACAATCACAACACCAACGAAGTAGCACTGCCGCACTCAGCGGTATCGCCTCGCCGGACTGCTTGGGCCGCGCCACCGCGGTGGTGGTGGCGCCAGTGGCGCGGCGGTCGCCAGCACCCGTGCGGCCGTAAAGTTGGCTTTTCCTAAAATGGAACTTTTTTTTGCGCACGTGAGCGCGCTTGACGAATGGGGGCGGAAGCGGCGAGTTCTATCAGTGGCGCAACTCTGCTACCTAAATGTAGCATATACAGTAACTCTAGCCGTCGCTAAAGCCCCTACAAGCACAGGTGTGCGCCGACCCGCCGGCGCGCCGCCGCCGACTGTTCTCGTGGCGCCGCCGGCGTTTCTCTCGGCGCGCCGAAAGTCGGGACTGTGTCAACTGTGTATTGTAGAATCTGAGCCGAACCAAAGGTTGTCGTGTGTTCTTTGTGCAGAGAGAGGAGAATAAAGAAGGGAGTACAAGGCGCGGAGCGATTCGAGGAAGAGGAGGGTGAAGAAATAGGATGGAGCCGCCTGAAACGGGGCTCTTGCGCGGTTTTTCTTGAACTGTCACCTCTTCCCCCTCCACGCCACATTAGCACTGCCCGCCCGGCTTTCCGCCTCCTCTCGCGTCTTTTCGAGGAGATTCGTTAGAGTAGTACCAGGTGTCTTCTGGCTCAACGTACCAGGTGTCCTCTGACCCCCCTCCACTCCCTCTTCCAGAGATGGGACCACAGCGACGAACGAACACCGCGCGCGGGGGGACGGGATGAGCGCGAAGGGGACAGATCAGAGTATACATATAGTTCGCCTAGATGCCGAAGCGGGAGCGGCTAGACCGCGTGTTATCGCCTGTACACGCGGGTTTCGCTCGAGTGAAGTGAACGAGAAAGTTCGAGTGGAGGCACTCAAGGACGGAGAAGGGTCCGGGGTGGTGTGGTTCCAATGAACCACGCACAAGGACGCGTACCGCACCAACACGTGTGTTGCGCTGTTTAGAAGTTCGTAAACATGTACCTTACTCACTCGCATAATACATGCCCTCGTTTAATATCATCATCATCAGCCCATCTCATGTCCACTGCAGGACGAAGGCATCTCCATACCTCGGGATCTGGGCATGAGATGCATAAGGGCTCCCACCACCACCACGCCTCATCTGAGTAACTCACCGAAGCACCAGATCAGGAATTGGCCTCCCTGGTGTAACACCACGGCCAGCGCCTCCCAAATGACTCGTTTAATATGCGTACTCCTAAATTTTAGCGATATTTAAGGGGGCAAAAAGTTGTTCGCGTATTTTGCGCTCTCGTGCCTTCCTCCAACGCTTATGCATGAGACCCGCGCCTGTTCTCTGTCCTTCACTCACTTATTACACGATGTGATTGATGTAGAAAAAAATTCCTGAAGATTATTTATTTATTACAATGGATGTCACAGCACTAGACCCCGCCACGGTGGTCTAGTGGCTACGGTACTCGGCTGCTGATCCGAAGGTTGCAGGATCGAATCCCAGCCGCGGCTGCTGCATTTCGATGGAGGCGAAATGTTGAGGCCCGTGTGCTGTGCGATGTCAGTGCACGTTAAAGAACCCCAGGTGGTCGAAATTTCCGGAGACCTCCACTACGGTGTCACTCATAATCAGACCTGGTTTTGGGACGTTAAACCCCACAAATCAACCTAATCAATACATAATATACAGATGTGGTACTCTTCCGTTCATGCATATCACAACATTTCGTAAACCTGCCAGTTGTAGCGCCCTCCGTAAATTTCTGAAACTAATTATTCGAACAAAGAACTTTGAGTTCGATGGGAAACACTGCATTAAGATTAGCGCTGAACCTATGCGGACGAAAATTGGGCCCGATTACCCAAATTGCTTTATAGGTGCTCTCGAGAATGAGTATTTGTAGGTAATCTTTGAAACCGTTCTTCTACAAGCGGTTATTAACGACATTTGCTTATCTTTGAAACCGTTCTTCTACAAGCGGTTATTAACGACATTTGCTTAACTTTACATCATGGAAAAGGAGAACACGCTAGCGTTATTTCCTTTTCTACTAAAGTACATCGTACTATATCGTTTTCGCTTGGACATTCAAAGGACAGCATATTTATGTCACCTACTCGTCAGTTACCACACCGCACTGCGCATTTTTCTATGGCAAACCTCAAGCTCGATGTCAGACCGACCTTGCGATGACATACTCCGCCCACGCATTTAAAATTAAAGCTGTAACTAAAGGGCAACTCCGGCGGTTTTTTCACCATGTTCTGATATCAGTGTTTTCGAATAGTACTCATAGTCCTGTAGCAGCCAGGGTGGTTCAGTTTGCTCAGAAACGCACCAATAATTTTAAATAACCGACCCAAAGGCGTGTTCAAACCGCAACCGAAACGGGTGGACGCTTCTTGCAACGTATGCGATGACGTCACAGCCTTCCCGCCGTCAGAAATATGGAGAAAAATGACAGTGGCGAGGTCATCCGGCGATGTATTGAGTTCTGCCAGCTTTTCTGAACTTGACAGCGACGATTTGAACGCTGAAGTACCGCCGTGTTGCTTTTGATATCCCGCAGGCTCGGGTAGGCAGCGTTGAAGGTGATGACGTCAAAAACACAGGGTGGCCCGCAGGGGAATCCGCTAAAAAATTTCAAAACGCATTTCCAGGAAATGTTCATTACTTGCGACCACCCGACCTGGCGTATATTATTAGAGTACCGAGGAGAATATATATATAGAAAATCTCATTGAGATCCGTGCTCACTGAAAAGTAGCCGGAGTTGCCCTTTAACGACCACTACAGCATACACCAATGCAAAGCGAACGCCTCAAGAAAATTTTCAAATAACCACTAAGAATCCACGCGTATGTCGGTTGCCGTGTTTTCAAAAAGTCCGGCGATGTATGCTTTGTATAAACACTGCAGACTGCCAAGTGCTCTAGTGTCACTCAAGCACTGCATCACATTTCAGCTATAAAATTTTTAAAAATCCAATGTGTCGCAATTTCTATGGTTGTTCGAAGCAATCACAAGGCCCACTGCAATTCTATCACGAGCCTACCTATACATCAAGGCGCTAAAAAATACCTGGGCATGATCCGCTTATTCGTTTTACAGCAACCATCCCATGAATGCAGATTCCGATTTTAGGTCATATCATGAAAGGGAGACACGCCAATAATCCATTATTCACAAATTTTATCGTCGGGTTTAAATGAGAATATTGGAAAATTAACTTGCTTGTCGCTGTAGCAGATTATTGGTTTTTCTCAACCATGAGTGACATTACTTTTGATTTTTTTTTTCGAAAACGAGGGTGTTAACACAGCTTCCTGTAAAGACCACGCTCCGTTATGTTTCATGTTTCTCTAAAGATCCGGCAGCTCAGGCGTTCTGAGTCTGTTTATTGTACGTCGCTATAGTTCGCTGGCATAGACAGACACATCTTACTCGAATTCGAAATCACATGCGATTGGACTTAAGTCACGCGCAATCCGTGGATGCACGTATGCTTGTTTAATAGTGATGAAACCAAATAGAGTACGAATCGATATGTACTATTCGATTTCATTATTAGCAATTTCCACAGCCTGAAAATTCCACATTTTATTCGTAAAAGAATATTCAGACACATTGACAGAGGAAATATTTGGTTAGATCTAGCCGACAAAAAATAGAGTTGTGAAAAGTGAGGTTGGCTTGAATGCAGCAGTAACTAAGACATTCGAGATATTAAGTAACCGTACGTAGCGATTGACCGTACATTAATCTCACGATTGCCTATCTCGTGACAGAGGCGTATTTGCCATGATTGTTTCCTTTAAATTTTCGCGATTGACACGTTACGTACACCCTTGCTAGCTTTGCTGCTTCATCCATGCCTAGAGCCACGGCTGCTTTGGGAAAATTGATCGAGCGACCGTGCATGCAAGAGCTCTGCGAACAAAACTACAAAGCTACTGATATCATGATGATGACAGTAAATTGATGAAACTTTCGTGTCCATGACACTACAATCTTTAAGGGATCAATATATCCTCCGTAATCCCGTAAAAGGTTTGGCTACATGCGTGGCGGTAAAAAATATCATCTCTCGACGTTTTCCTTTATAGTTTTCTCATCGGTACTGAGTATCACCAACTATTCGAAAAACATTCGCTTTTCCGAGTATGCACTATTCTATAAGAGTACCAAATCGAATAGAAGGCTATTCGATTCGTTATTCGAAATTTTCGAATGGCACTGATGTCTTACATTCTTGTATGATGACAAAATATCCCCAAATGGGCCTCCTTGCATTTTTTATGCAACACGCGTGTTCTTCCTTCAGAGGTTTGGCTATATAAGCTTACATCTTTTGCCGGTGAACAGAACTCTCATCTTTTTATCTTTCCATGGTATAGTATTACGCACAACATATTTTACTAATCTCGCATGACCCACATGACCAATATATTTGAGATGTATTCTCACTTCAATGTCGCAGGCTCATAATTTGAGCGCAACGCAACATATGTGCCCAACCACATGCGCATGTATATAGAATGAAAACACAGCTAGTGAAGCGCTGCAATAAAACAAAAACGACTTTCCTGACTCATTTAGCCTTTACTCATTTATATGCTGCATTGCAACGTCTGCGGACAGCAATACGTTGGCGAAACGGACACGGCATTTTGCTTGCGATTGAACAATCACGGGTACAATATGCCACTTCGCTGACGAACTTGCCCGTATATCAAGACACGTGCGGCTGCCGAATCACAGCTTTAAGGATACTGGGGTAACTGTATTGCAGTCCGGCTCCCGAAACGCGCGCGAGCGTGAACAACGCGCAAGGCATATTTTTATTTTCAAATATCGCACACTATAGAATCCGGCATAAATGAGGACCCCGTCCGACTCTCCTGCCTCAGAGAAATAAGTCAGCAAAAATGCGTCGTCTAGACATACCATGCCGGTTTGAAAGGGTTGAATGATCTCGCGCTGCGAACGAAGAAAGCAAAAAAAAGCGACAGAAAGTCGATCACCGACGTCACTTCTAGACGACGTCCGTCTTGAGTTGCACCAACAAAGGAGGGTAATTACCTGCCGCGTAGCACTGAAGCCAAACGCATGTCGAATTGTTTGTTGGCGCCGCCGCGTGAACGCTACGCCCGGGAACACAATCGAAACCACATGCTCATCAATCGTCCACCGATCGTCCGCATTCTCCAAAGAAGTTCGAGGGAACGCAGGGCGACCACAGTAACATCCGAACCCTGAGGAAGAGAGGCCCCCTCGATACGTTGGTTATATATATATATAATCAAAAGAAGAGGCGTGCAGGACACGGACACAAGGAGAGCAGTGAACAACACGAACGCCTTGTGTCCGTGTCCTGCACGCCTCTTTTGATTATGGACTGTTACCAACTCGCTCAACATTGTCCTTTTGAGCTTATATATATATATATATATATATATATATATATTGTACTATTAATGAATGAGTAGTGGGCAATGGGCAACCCAGTTTCCGAGATTCACGAAGACGACAACGAGACTGTCCCTGACCTTGTTGCGGCGTAGCTTGAACTGTGCCACCTCTCGCTACCGAACACTACTATTCGAGGAGTGGAGTCAATCTAAACACTCCTCGACAATTGGTGGAGGTGCTGGGTATAGACCTATTCCACCCGGCCTACGTCACGAAGATGCGGTGGCGCTGTCGTCGGGAGTTTTGGTTTCGCATGGTAGGCAACCGCCGGCGCGCCTACCGTAGCAGCCGCTGTGTTTTCGCTGGTGCGGGCGCTTCTCACCGCCGTGAAATGAAGAAAAAAGTGTTCACCGATGACCTGCGCCGTGGGTTGGTTGCTCAGCAACGCACAAGATATGTGCGATAGGTTTTTATCGGTTTCCTGCTTATGTCTGTCTTAAGGAAAGGACGAACCTGTAATGCCGGTTGTTTGGCGCATCGGTTATGCGCCAAACATTTTCGTCACGGTTAAGCGTATGGGTAATTATTTGGCATTAGTGCGGCTTGTTTCATTTGAGAGAAATAGCATTGTCACAAGTTTAGCATTGACATAGCATTGACACCAAATTTCTTGGCATAAACAAAGTGCGAACACAGAGCGATGACGCTTACCGCAAAGCGCGCACGACGTTAGCTTAGCTCGATGTGTAGAAGTAATCGCGGTCGCCGTGTATTATTGAAGTGGGGAAGCTATACATACGTCATACGAATTTCAATCACTCAAATGAAACAAATATATAAAAGCTTAATTCACGTAGCCGTGAGCGAAAGGCCGATTACAGCGACGCTTTTGCAAATTGCTTGTGGCTGCGATAGCATACACACGAGAAGTGTCTTTGGCAATGCTGTAGTGGTTACGATGCGCTTTAATTTTTTTTTTTCGATTGTCAGACTGCTCGAATGAACTACACGCTTGAAATGTGCCGCGTCGTCACAGGACTTCACGCCGTCACGATCGGAACTCAGCGTATGGGCAGAGCCGCAAGCCGCGGTTATGCGCCTTGCTGTCAGTTATTTGAGAGCCTTGTCCTTGGCTCGTCATTGCATTTTTGTGTGTGTGTGTTATCACAGCCGTATTTACATAGGTTCTAGCGTCACCAATATCGCATGCTTGAGTTACATTTGTTTTTGCGCAAGGATTTCGTGTAGGGATTAGAGGCTTTAGTCCGAAACAGTATTTTAGCTGAGGCATCTTCAAGTCGTATTTAAACAAGTCTCACTGTTGCAAGTGGTTCATCCTTGCGCCAGTTACCGAATTAAAGCATACGCATGAAGCGATGCCGACATGATAGCTCGCGATCGTTCGCATCATGTTGCAAGGTGCTTATCCTTTCAATCAATTTCTCACATCTTGTCATAGCTGGTCGTCAGCACATTCTTTTCTACATTCATCGAATGCTTCCTACAGAGCTAACGCGACTTCATCTCACGCGGCTGCCCCTCGAAAACTGTTGTAAACACCCGTCGGCGCTCCGACGCCCCGTGCTCGGAGGCAGCTTTCGTACGCGCTTCGCCGGCGGCGGTGGCGCGACCGTGCGGGGCCGCGGCAAGCGGTGGGCGGGGCCTCCGCGCCGCGACGTCGACACAAGCCCTGGTTATATCGCCGGTGCCTACCACTGTTTACCAACATGGAATAGGTCTATTTTCCTAGACCCGAAACCTGGAAATACGCAGCCGGACAATTCCTTCAAGGACTGCCATGCCTGAAGACGCTGGGCCGTCCAACCCTCCCCAGGCAGCCCCCTCGCCTGCAGTCGTTTGTTCAGGTACGCCACGCCAGCGAGACCCTCCCATTTTTAGTGGGACTGATGATCAGGACGTGGACGATTGGCTGTCTAAGTACGATAGAGTGAGCGTGCATAACAAGTGGAATGACGTCGACAAGCTCAGTTACGTCCTGTTTTACCTCTCCGGTGTAGCCAGTCTTTGGTTTCGGAACCACGAATCCGACTGTTCCACCTGGGCACTATTTAGAACGAGGTTCCAAGAAGTCTTCGGCCGTCCTGCCGTGCGCAAGCTTAAGGCCGAACAACAGCTGCGCGGTCGCGCTCAACAAAAAGGAGAAAATTTCACTAGCTACATTGAGGATGTAGTGGACCTATGCCGGCGCATTAATCCATCCATGACTGAAGAAGAAAAGGTGAAGAATGTCATGAAGGGCATAGAGGATGACGCCTTCCAAATGCTATTGGCAAGGAACCCTCGGACCGTCACAGATATAATTGCGCTTTGCCAGAGCTACGAAGAGTTGCGCAAACAGCGGCTTTCAACACGGCGCGCTCTCTCTACGGACGGCGCGATTTCTGCTCTGACGGACAGCAACATCGCTGCTGCAAGCAATCCACCACTATTCGACCAAATCAAGCAGTTCATTCGAGAGGAAGTCGCTCGTCAACTTTCTCTTTTGCCAACTGCACAAGCGTCTGAGTCGACCTTGTCGCCCGAACTCCGTCAGCTCATACACGACCAAGTCGCCGACGTCGTTCCGCTTGTTCAACAGCCACCCCCTGTAACAGCTCCGCTTACTTACGCTGCCGTTGCTGCCAGGCAGAGACCTTTCTCTGCAACTGCGCAATACGCCCCTACCAGCGCCTTTTCGTCAACACCGCCTGCGGCTGTAAACTACACCCCTGCGGGCGCCTACTATATCCGCCACCGCAGCCCCTGCACCTGGCTCGACCTGCGGTCCGTGCTTTCAATCCGTGGCGCACCCAAGACAACAAGCCGATATGTTTCTCATGCGGCATCGCTGGTCACGTAGCACGGTTCTGCCGCCGGCGCCCTTGGTATCCTTCAGACTCTGCGAGGCCACAGAACAGCGCGTAGGCTCCCCCTACCGCCCTGCTGCTGCCGCTCCGCGCTTCGATGCTTCGCCTCCTCCCTCCAGAGCCAGCCGTCGGTCCCCATCTCCCTGTCGACGTTCTCTATCCCCACTTATCCGCCGCCCTGAAGCCGTTCAAGAGGAAAACTAAAGGCCGCAGTTCCGGAGGCAAGAACTGCGACCTCAGCGAACTACTTAAGCCCTCGTTTATTCCCTGCGAACGTTATTGAAGTTTACGCTGAACATATTGCCGTTAACGCGCTTGTCGACACGGGAGCCGTAGTATCAGTTATTTCCGACCAGCTTCGCCTTAAACTACGAAAAGTCGCGACGCCCTTTCTTGCAGTTTCGCTACGTACAGCAAGTGCAGAGCCGGTTGAACCCTTGGGAAAGTGCACCGTCCGTGTGGTCATAGCGGCCGCTCTATACCACATTGAGTTCGTTATCCTATCCCGCTGTTCTCATGCCATGATATTAGGATGGGACTTCCTGTCCTCGCATCACGCAGTTATCGATTGCGCACGTGCAGAACTTGCGCTATCTCCATTCGGCAGCAACCTTTTTCAAGATTCTTCGCGGACTTCTCATCGAGTATGCGTCGCCGCCGACACCGAGATTCCTCCGTTCTCTTCCGCCCTTGTTCCTGTTTCCTGCGTTGCGTTTGCCGACACCACGGTTCTTTTCACGCCGTCTCATCTTGCTACTCGTCGTCATCCCATCTTAGTTCCGTTTTCTTTTCTGAACGTTCAACATGGTTCCAGCGCGCTTTATGTTTCGAACCTCTTTTCTTCTCCTGCGAGCTTGCATCACGACGAGTGTCTCGGCTATGGGGAAGAGCTTGACCAACGCTTTGTGTACTATGTACCTGACGAGCCGACTCCTCCACAGGTTGACGCCATTGAAATTTCCCCATCTTCTACAGCACCGTCATGTGAAGAAATATTCTCGCGCTCCATTGATTGCAACCTCACTCCGAGCCAACGCAATCAGATTGTCGACCTCCACAACCACTTTCGTTCCTCATTCGACTTCCAGCAAGCACCCTTAGGCCGTTCTACAACAGTTGTCCATCACATCGACACAGGCGACCACACACCGCTACGTCAAAGGCCGTACCGTGTCTCTGCGTCAGAGCGCCGCGTAATCGACGAGCACGTCCAAGACATGCTCAAACGCGGCGTCATACAACCTTCGCACGATCCCTGGGCTTCCCCTGTAGTGCTGGTCAAAAAGAAAGATGGGACAATGCGTTTTGTGTGGACTATCGGCGACTTAATAAGGTAACACGCAAAGATGTCTATCCTCTGCCACGAATTGACGACGCGTTAGACTGCCTCCAAGGCGCCGAATTCTTTTCTTCTTTAGATTTGCGGTCCGGTTATTGGCAAGTTCCAGTTGCCGAGGAAGACCGCCCGAAAACAGCCTTCGTTACACCTGATGGTTTATATCAGTTTACCGTGATGCCTTTTGGCCTGTGCAACGCGCCCGCCACATTTGAACGAATGATGGACAATATCTTGCGTGGCCTAAAGTGGCAGATCTGTCTTTGTTATCTCGACGACATTGTCATATTTTCGCCTGGTTTTCCTTCCCACCTACTTCGCCTTGAACGCGTCCTCACATGCATCGCTGCTGCCGGCCTGCAGCTCAATTTGAAGAAGTGCCGCTTCGCTGCACGGCAGCTTGTCATCCTAGGCCACGTTGTTTCAAAAGATGGCGTACTCCCTGATCCAGCGAAACTCCGCGCTGTTGCAGAGTTCCCACGACCAAGGACTCTGAAGGAACTTCGTAGCTTCATCGGATTATGTTCTTATTTTCGACGTTTCATCCGGAACTTCGCCACCGAAATAGCACCTTTGACGAAGCTTCTCCGCGCTGACAGCAACCTTTCAACTTGGTCACCAGACTGTGATACCGCATTCACATCCTTGCGTCACCTACTCACCTCGCCGCCAATCCTGCGCCATTTCGACCCAAGCGCACCGACGGAGATACACACGGACGCCAGCGGCGTGGGTCTCGGCGCTGTTCTTGCTCAACGAAAGGCTGACTTCGATGAGTACGTCGTCGCTTTTGCGAGTCGCGCATTAACAAAAGCTGAGACCAACTACACCGTTACTGAAAAAGAATGCTTGGCTATAATCTGGGCTATAACTAAATTCCGTCCCTACCTCTACGGACGCCCATTCGACGTTATAACCGACCACCATTCCCTGTGCTGGCTGTCTTCTTTAAAAGAACCTACCGGCCGTCTCGCTCGATGGGCGCTTTGCCTACAGGAGTACAACATTCGCGTGCTGTACCGTTCTGGCAGAAAACACTCCGACGCAGATGCCTTGTCCCGTTCTCCAATTACAGACGCGACTGAAACCCCGACGAGATCATTATCCCAGTCATCTCTCAGTGCTACTATATATAACATGCTGGTGGAGCAGAAGAAGGACCCATGGATTGTTTCGATGCTCAATTTCCTCTCCCAACCGTCGTCCTCCCTCCCCCCTCGTGCCTTCCGTCGCCAAGCGCACCACTTCGCCGTCCGCGACGGCCTCCTCTACCGCCGTAACTACCTCACGGCTGGTCGCAAGTGGTTGCTTGTCATTCCTCGACATCTGCGTTCCGATATCTGTGCGGCATTTCATGATGACCCACAGTGTGCGCATGCGGGTGTAGTTAAAACGTACACACGCCTACGCCTTCGATATTACTGGCGAGGCATGTACCGTTTCGTGCGCCATTATGTACGCTCATGCCTAGCTTGTCAACGGCGCAAAGACCCGCCTCGTCGATCAGCCGCTCCACTGCAGCCTTTGCCTTGCCCAGGACGCCCTTTCGACCGCGTCGGCATCGATCTTTATGGACCACTGCCAACTACTTCATCAGGCAACCGCTGGGTAATCGTGGCCATCGACCATCTTACACGCTATGCAGAAACTTCAGCGCTGCCCAGCGCCTCTGCCCACGATGTTGCCTGGTTCCTCCTCCGCCACATCATACTTCGCCATGGATCCCCGAAGGAATCACTTAGTGACAGAGGCCGCGTCTTTCTATCCGACGTAATTGAAGCGCTCCTAGAAAAATGCCGTGTAATTCACCGCACCACTACTGCGTATCATCCGCAGACTAATGGGATGACTGAGCGCTTCAATCGCACCCTCGGTGATATGTTGGCCATGTACGTCTCCTCTGACCAAAGCCGTTGGGACCACGTTCTGCCCTTTGTGACGTATGCTTACAATACGGCCACGCAGACCACCACGGGATTTTCTCCCTTCTTTCTTCTATACGGACGCGAGCCTACCTGCACACTGGACACCATCCTTCCATACAGTCCCGACACTACAGAATCGACTACCATCTCGGAAGCTGCTTCACACGCCGAATAGTGCCGCAAACTTGCCCGTATGTTCACCTCGGAAGACCAGCAGCGCCAGAAACACCATCGAGACATCTCCGCCGCCCCTGTGTCCTACGCTCCTGGTTCGTTAGTATGGCTTTGGGTGCCAGCCCCTACCCCTGGATTGTCTCCCAAGCTAACATCTAAGTACCACGGTCCTTACCGTGTAATCAAACAGACGTCTCCTGTTAACTTTTCCGTGGAGCCCCTTGAGCCACCTTCGGATAAGCGCCGTCGAGGCCGCGAAATTGTACACGTCGATCGTCTGAAGCCGTACTATGATCCGCCTGTGCTATCCTACCCATAGGTCGCCGGGACGGCTTCTTTTTTTCCCGGGGGAGATAAACTGTACTATTAATGAATGAGTAGTGGGCAATGGGCAACCCAGTTTCCGAGATTCACGAAGACGACAACGAGACTGTCCCTGGACCTTGTTGCGGCGTAGCTTGAACTGTGCCACCTCTCGCTACCGAACACTACTATTCGAGGAGTGGAGTCAATCTAAACACTCCTCGACAATATATATATATATATATATATATATATATATATATATATATATATATATATATATATATATATATATATATATATATATATATATAATACACACACACACACTCCCAAGCCCATATATACGGGCGGATCTGCTCGCAAATGAAATCAGCTCTTTTGTGCCAAAAATAGATCGAAAAAATTCTCGATATTGCAGTTCAGTGTGCTCGGTCCCTGGACCGGGAAGTCACAATGCAAGCAACAAGGGAGAGCAACAGAGACGAAACGTTATGTCCAAATTTAGCTCTCACTTATTCCGCTGCAGCCCCTCGTGTGAACTCTATCCTAAGCCGCCACTTTTCTGGCTGTCAAACCGCACCTGAGGTGGTTTACCGCAGAAATAAAAACCTAAGAGACCTACTCGTTAGGGCAAAAACACAGAGGTCTGAGCGCCACAAAGGGTGCAGACCATGCGGGAAACCTCGATGTAAAGTGTGCCCACACATGGTGACCACAAGTACGGCCGAAGCCTCTCATTCTGACTTTATTTATGATATTAAGGATGATCTTAATTGTGATACGAGCAACGTCATATACAAAATCCGATGTGAAGTTTGCAAAAAAGAATATATTGGCCAAACAGAAATCGCGTTCCGCCTGCGTTTCAACAATCACAGGGCACATGTTACCGGCCTCCCTAATTTGCCATTTTCCAAACACATAAACTTGCCCGGTCACTCTTTTGAGCGCATCAGTGTTGTGCTTCTACAATCCGGCTTTCAGGACACACGAGAGCGCGAACAGCGCGAATCCTTCTTTATAAATACATTCAGATCGTTCTCGCATGGAATTAACGAGAACGCAGGGCGGCTCGCTTTCCTACGCGACCAATCGTAACAGTCAAGAAACGATATTTATTATTTAGCTATAGCTAAACTGGTGTCGACAGTACATAAAGAAAAATATCACTCCCAATGTGTTTAACGCGTACTGCCTTCAATATATCTTACCCCCCCCCCCCCCGTTTTTTTTTCTCTCTTATGTTTATTTTTTCCCTCATTTGGGTTGCGCCCGACCTTGTCTATTGTTCAAGAAGGCCAGAAACTACATGCAGCTGGAGCGCGTCGCCCCTGTTCAAGGGGCGACGAGCATGCCGCCGCGCTTTGCTCGCTCGACTCTTGCCGTAGGCTCATTATTCTGGGTGGCCCACTTACTCCTTTTTTCTCTCCTTTTCTCTCCTTTTTTCACCTTTTCCTTTTTTCGTTCCTTCGAATTCCTCGCACAAAGCGTGCACCCAGCTTGTTTCTCATTCCTGCCTTGCCACTCAAGCCCTTATCCCGTTCACGTGGGTCGATAGTTCACACATGGCAACTATTAAAGAACCAGCCGTTGCGCCTCCGGTGTCTTTCTTATCGAGATCGTTTCTGCCCTCTCCTCATGTCGTCTGTCTCCTTCCCTTTGAGCCACCCACGTTGGTCGTTGTTAGCTTATGTGTTTATTTATTTATATATTTGTTTGTTGGTCTGCCTCCTCCTTTCACTTGTAACCCTGCCTTTGCAATTGTATTCGGATGGCCGTCGTACATGTTCATTCGACTTAAACATCCGAAGAAGGCTGGTCCTACAGCCGAAACGTTAGGAATAGTTTTTATCTGTTAACATTGCAGTTTACTTCAAAGTTCTTATAATTCTTTCACGGTAGCCAAAAGAAAATCTTCTTGATATATATATCTTCTTGATATATATATATATATATATATATATATATATATATATATATAATATAACAGAATTGACGATGCGCCTTTTAGAGAACGACGGTTTATTAGGTCAAATCTTCTTGATATATATATATATATATATATATATAATATATATATATATATATATATATATATATATATATATATATATAACAGAATTGACGATGCGCCTTTTAGAGAACGACGGTTTATTAGGTCAACGTTTCTGTCGGAGCCTTTCAACCGTCGTTTTCTAAGAGGCACATCGTCAATTCTGTTATAAACTAGCGGCAACCCAAGCTACTTTATATATATATATATATATATATATATATATATATATATATATATATATATATATATATAACACGCCCAACAACTGCTGTGGTTTGCAAAGCTCTTTTCATCTGCGATGCCACACGATTTCCTGAGATTTTGCGAGCTTGGGATGCGCGGGAGATTTTGTTCGACGAGGGAGGCGCTAATGTTTCATGATGTCGTGATGGGAAGCCAGAGGCTCACTGGGGCTTCTTCCTCAGGGTCAGAAAAATTAGTCGCTGTTTCCAAGTTATTTCTGAATCAAATGTAGAATGTCCACTCCCACATAAAAAATAACTAGAAAAGGAAAGAAATTATATCAGAGCAATGCTGCTGATCTTGCCAAACCTCGAGCGTGACAAAAACACATGCCCACAGAAAAACCACCCAGTATTTCCACTGCTTTCGGAACTCCAAATAAGAGTGGCCGGAGAATATTCTCCCTGCTTTCTTGACTGTCGGGCAGCTCGGCATCCAAATTTACAGAGGTTTCCAACGAGTTAAACGGAACGACGACGCTTCGAGAAAGGTCAGAAGCGCGTCATCAAGCAGGTTGTCGTCGGGATGGTTTAGCAGTCAACTTCAATAAACTGTACGTTTCTTAGTGCGCGAATGATATGAACCTTTCCTTATTTTTTTCAAAAGTAATAGTGATGTAATGTCATTTGTTTTGGCTAACCGTAGCTTGTAATATAATTAAATTAAATTACATTTGTCGAAGTTGTGGAGAAGTAATTAGCTACGTAATATTATTACTTTTGACATTTTTATTTGCGGTTTTGGTTTCCACGCCGCCGGCGCCGCCGCCGCCGACCAGAAACGACCGCTACGCCGCCGCCGGTCGAAATCGACACGGCGCACACCTCTAATCACAGCTAAGCCAAATGAGCTATGCCTGAACGTCGAAACATGGCCTCCGCGATCGGCATCTGCCGTCGTCGATTGCCGAGGCCACGGTCGAACATCGGACAGCGGTGGCGCGGCGGAGGGTAGCGGCCATGGTGGCGTGGCGGGCGTCAGCGCACACGCTGCCGTGTAGTTGACTTTCCCTAAAAAGGACGCATTTAGCGCACGTGAGCGCTCTAGGCGAATGAGGTGCGCGAGCGGCGAGTTCTGTCAGAGACGCAACTCTGTTCTCCAAGGGGAACATATACAGGAACTCTAGCGTATGGAAGGGGGGTTCATAAATAAACCAGATGGTCGTTCTGTTCACATTATTTGATTTATTTATTTCTGTACCGCCTTGGTACTCTTGCGAACAGCATTCGTTGACATCCGCGGTTCTTCGGTTCTACTGCCGCTGAATTAAATAAAAAGAAAGCAGAATATGAGCCTAGAGAAGCTATGGAAGCAGGATACTGTTGACATTAACAAACTGCCCCGCCACGGTGGTCCAGTGGCTGCGGCACTCGGCTACTGATCCTATGTTCGCGGGATCAACTCGGCGGCCGCGGTGGCTGAATTTGGATGGAGTGGAGATGTTGTGGCACGTGTATTGAGAACCTCCCGGGTGGTGAAAATTTTAGCTTCCCGCTGCGGCGTCTCTCATAATCAGATGGCTGTTGTGGGACATAAAACCTTACGAATAAATTCCTTAGAAAAAGCGCGATTCTGTGTTCAGTGATGTTTTTATTCCTGCCTACATGGTCTTCGCGTTTTACTTTCTAACAACCACTTCGAACGTCTCACAACGCTCTTGTAAACTGCCCACCGAGCTCGTTCTTTTCGGGTCAACAAAGCAAAGTTGGCAGTTCGTGGCAATAACTCCTGTCAAAATGAAGCTGAAAGCCGGGCGTGCGCAAGGAGGTTTAAAAATTACAGCATATCCACGGAGTGAATGATGATGAGTGGGCGAAGCGGCCGAGTTCCGGATTAATTTAGTTAACGCGCACGCTACGAATCCTCAAGGTTGAACTATGCACAAGTGAAATCTCCCACAGGCACTTCATTGCAAGTCAAGATCCAGTGCATATATATATATATATATATATATATATATATATATATATATATATATATATATATATATATATCAGGCGCGTAGCCAGGATTTTTTTTCGGGGGGGGGGGGGGGGGGCTTGAAGAGTCAGTGTATACGGCCGTTCAAGCGCGTAGCTTTTTTTTTTTTTTTTAGAGGCCCAGCTCCTTAAGGCGTGCGTCGTGCGTCCCCGCTGTATGTAGTAGGTAGCCACCGGCGCGTGCCTGCCGGGAGACACGCACGCGCTCGTGCCTCTCTGTCTTGTGAGAGAGAGAGAGAGAGAGAGCGAAAGGCGCGCGTTGATGAACGCTCTACCAGCTCGCAAAAAAGGAGAACGCGCCCTCACCTGCGAGTGACAACGTTGGCGCAGGCAGCGTCTCCTAGCAAGTTTCTTGATTGAGAAAAATACCGACTGCTCGCGTTGGAGAAGCGTTCACCGGCAACCCATATATATATATATATATATATATATATATAGGCACTGGAACTTGACTTGGAATGAAGTGCCGGTGGGAGATTTCACTTGTGCATAGTTGAACCATAATGGTTCGTAGCGTGCGCGTTAACTAAATTAATCCGGAACTCGGCACGATCTACGATGAACATCCCGAGCTTCGCCCACTCATCATCATTCACTCCGTGGATATGCTGTAATTTTTTTATTTTTTTTGGGGGGGGGGGCGGCGGGGTAGGAGGGGCTTGAAGATTGCATACGACCATTGGGTGGTCTTGGAGGACCTGTCAGGTCGCTCTTATGATTTTGGCATTGTTTACTGCCGTTCTGTGATGTCAGGTCAGGTGTGTAGGTGAAAACTGGAAGCAAGTGGAACTCCGCGCAGAGAAAATTGGCGTGCATGGTGCTCACACAGACTCCTTGTGCAGGCAGAGGCATTACATTGCTCGACTATATTTCCATGTGGTTGCTTACTGCAGGGCAACGTGTGGATTATGATGAGCTCTATGTTAACCACAAGGAAACACCATAGAGTGAAAGACCATATTTTTTAATGCTTTGTTTTTATTGAAACGCAGTAAATCACATAACAAATACTTCGCACATACAAACATTTTGGGTCAGCACGTCAGCATTGATTATAAGTCCAGTCGAGGCCATTCAGCACAGTTAGGATCAAAACTCTGCATGCACCACATGTAGCACAGGTTTCTTCTTGAAGGACGCTGCGACACTTTTTTAACATTGTCTGAAAACGGCGAGCATCAAAAGGCGCTCCAAGGAGCACTGACTCCGTCGCTTGATTTAGAACTATCAATGGTGATCTCGCGAACGCGGAAGTACCTGAAGCAATAATTTATGTTGCTTTTGAGTTCAACATATACAGAAAACATATGTATGTTTCCGTCAGAACAACAAAGGGTTAGACGACGTAAAAGTCTTGACTTAAAAGTCTGTACCACGTCTCTCCTTTGAGTAGCTGAGGCGTTTCCCGGAAACGCCTCAGCTACTCAAAGCTACTCAATGGCCAGGAATGGGGGACATTTACGTAGTTGCGGAAAATGTCCTCTAGGTGCCACTACTGAGGCGAAAATTGCGCCCGCGCTCCACTTGCCAAGCCAGTGGCGAGAGGAACTCACTGAAGCATTGTATTCCCCCTTCGGTCTCGCTCTCCCGCGCCCCCTCCTGAGCATTGTGCCCCCCTTCGCTGGACCACGGCCGCTCGATTAGCAACGCACGAGGTACGGCTATACGCCATGCGCAGCGCCTATAGGGGCGCCACTGAAAGCCGCGTAGCGGCGGCCGTTGGAACCGGTGGTGGGTCGCGTAGCAGACGCCTCATTTCACTGCAAGCATCGCGGAAGTGCGCGCGTGCCATTTGCCGCTTGTGCGCGTCCCAGATAATTACTTTTGCGGCGATAGCGTGTGCAAAGGAGCTGCACATTATAATAGTGGACATGTGTCCGATGTCACAGCTGTGTGGGACGACAATGTCACCATACGCGCCAAGTGTTTGCCACAGACAAGCGTCAACAAGCTTCCCTACGAAGTGGAGATCATCGCACCGCTTTCTTTATAACGTCCCGATCACTGATGCCTGCATGCGTTGACGCGTGAACCAACGTTTTCTTTTTTTTTTCGACACAGTAGCTTCGTTTACTTGCCATGTGTTTATATAGTAGATTTTGAGGGATCGCTGCGCACCGGCGCATGGATTTCACGGGTGCGGCCACGCGAAGGGTCAGCGTTGGTAAAACTGAAACCAGCACGACAAACTTGTGAATATATTGTTTTGTTTTGTGGGGTTTAACGTCCCAAAACCATCTCTGATTATGAGAGACGCCGTAGTGGAAGGCTCCGGAAATTTCGACCACCTCTGGTTCTTTAACGTGCACTGACATCGCACAGTACACGGGCCTCAACATTTCGCCTCCATCGAAATGCAGCCGCCGCGGACGGGATTCGATCCCGCGACCCTCGGATCAGCAGCCGAGTACCATAGCCACTAGGCCACCGTGGCGGGGCTTGCGAATATATATCTCGGCAGCTTGCGCTAGTGGCGCGCGACTGAGTCACTGCGCAGCTGGTGGTCACCTAGCTTGTCGTAGCAGCTTGGCTACGTATTTGCTAGGTTTTTTGCAGCTATTACCAAGTGTTGCAAAATGACGTTACATTCTACGCGATCGTCAAAGTCTTAAATGTGCATAGGTGCCATGTTTTACAGCTAATACGCAACTTGAGGCGAGCGCACAGCGAACATTCTGCACCGGTGATCGCATTTCAGTGCCATCAATAGGTAGAATGCAGCCGATTTCGTGCAGCACACGTGTGATTCCACGGCGCTTTTGTAAAGGAGCCGTCACCTGCCCCACATTCTCTGACATTGCGCTTCGCGCCATTCGTTTTTCAAGAGAGCCTAGGCATCGCGTCTTGTCAGTACTAACAACCTCATGTGCATTGTAGCGTCTACAATGCAGGCGAGGCGACCAAGTGTAAACGTAGTAGGGTTCGCTGAAGACGTAGCGACATAAATGGAGAAATAAAACACGATAATCGTTCTAACACTGCTGTTAACAAGAAAAGAGAAATAGCGGGCGCGAAAGAAGACGAAGTAGGATCGCGAGCGCGTGGCCCGTGATGTTCTGGGTTTTTCTCTTCAGAAAAAAAAAAGAAAAAGAAACACGGCATCGTAGGGTCTCACTGCTCGGTGCTCTTCAGGCGTATTGTCTTCCGCCGCACTTCGAAGCCTGGTTTATTCTTCATCGAAGTCCTCGGACTTTACACTCCTGTAAACAGCGCGATTGCTTGCCTTCTGCGTCGTACAGCCGCAATCCACCGCCGCCGTCGCTCTCGCTCATGAAATAGCACCGGAAATCTGTATAAGTGCGTTCGTGGCGATTTCTTGTGTGTGTCTGAGTAGCCGACAACGCAGCAGTTATTTTTCGGCATCTCTGAAGCCCGAGAGAGTCGTTAAATCACGATGAAAACACATCCATCCGCGCACACGCGTACACGCTCGCGGGAACACTGCTCGCTCGGACCCACCAACGCTTCCGAGCCGTGGCGGCAGATGGCGTCGTCGGCGCTTTGCGCATCGCCTATAGGTGTGCGCCGTGTCCATTTCGACCGGCGGCGGCGTGGCAGTCGTTTCTGGTCGGCGGCGGCGGCGTCGTCTGTGCGCCTGCCTGTGCGGGGGTGGCGTCGTCTGCGTGTGTTCTGCCGCAGCTTCTTACTGGTTTTAATACCGTAGAAGGTTCGAAAAATTTTTTTCGTAGGGCTAATATTGCTAAAGGAAAACGTTTATACGAGGCAGGCCATGGGCATCAAGTTAAAGAAAGTGTGTCTGCGGACGGAAGCGTGGTGACGGGCCGATGTGTCTCCCAAACGCGGGAGTCAAGATACTCCGAAAGTTCTAAGATTGCCAGGCTGGAAAGCGAAAGTGATTTTTCTTTTCTTTCTTTCTTTCTTTCTTTCTTTCTTTCTTTCTTTCTTTCTTTCTTTCTTTCTTTTATTTATTTATTATTTTTTTTTTGCAAGAGGCACTCCAGTAGACGGCGATCCTTGTTCTGGTCGGAGTACCAACGAAAGGAAAGACCAAACCAGTCAAATGCGTGAGGGGGCTCTTGGACAAAAAGAAAAAAGAAGAAAAAATATTGGCAGATCCCACGTGCAGTGGGAATCAAGGAAATGCGAAGCACGCATCAGGAACGAAAATGAATTTGCATTGTTGTCTCGCTATACCGAGTTTGTTGCATATGAAGTTAACGAAACGGCTACAAGAGCACCAAGACTGTGGCATGTAAACCATGCCGCTCATACACGCATGTCATGATTCTAACGTTATTATTTGTCATTTACGTTCGTCATGCAGTCGTGTTGTGCCATAGCAATTTTGGTATACATCCCTTTAAGGAAACGAGTGGCATGTAGATCCGCTGATGACATGCATGTCACGATTTTCGTGTTATGACCTGTCATTTACGATCGTCATGCAGTCATGTTGTGCCAAACCAATTTTCGTATTGGCTGCGTGCAGTCGTTTTCCATTTGCGACATCAGTGCCAGAACGCACTGCCTGGCGGAGAGAAGCAAAATTGGGCAGACTGTGACAGGGAAATACGCGAACGCGATGCGCGTCTCCAACTCTATAGCAGCAGCGACCGCCCGTCGCACCTTCTTTCGTGTTATTTCCTTTGAGACGCGCGCTCCAAACCTGCGGCAAAGTGTTCCAAAGGGCGACGCCGCGAGCGTTCGTTTGGCTCGCAGCACGCCCGGAAAGCAGCGAAGAAACGCGCGCATCGCTGTCGCCTCGCTTTCCACCGTGCGCGACTGAGCCGTCCGACGGGAGCTACGTAGCGCCCTCTGGTCAGTAGTCGGAGCCCATACATCCCATTAACGAAACGGCAGTATAGCGCCAGGACCATGCCATGTAAATCATGCCGGTCATGACACGCGTGTAATCATTCTAATGTTATGACCTGTCATTTACGTTCGTCATGCTGTCGTGTTGTGCCATAGCAACTTTGGTATACATTCCATTAACAAAACGCCTGGCATGTAAATCATGCCGCCCATGACATGCATGTTATGCTTTTCATGTTATGACCTGTCATTTACGTTCATGATGCAGTCATCTTGTGGCACGCCAATTTTCGTATACATCCCGTTAACGAAACGCGTGGCATGTAAATCATGTCGCCCATGACATGCATATCATGATTTTCATGTTGTGACTGTCAGTCATGTCGTGGCATACCAATTTTCGGATACATCCCATTAACGAGACGGCCAGGAGAGCACCAAGACCGTCGCATGTTAATCATGTCATTCATGACATGCATGTCATGATTTTCATGTTATGACCTGTCATTTATGTTCGCCATGCAGTTATATTGTGGCATACCAATTTTTGTATACATCCCATTAACCAGACGACCAGGAGAGCACCAAGACTGTGACATGTAAATCATGCCGCTCATGACACGCATGTCATGATTTTCATGTTATGACCTGCCATTTATGTTCGTCAGGCAGTCATGTTGTGCGATACCAATTTTCGCATACATCCCATTAGCGAAACGGCTAGGAGAGCACTAAGACCGTGGCATGTAAATCATGCCAGTCATGACATGCATATCATGATTTTCATGTTATGACCTGTCATTTATGTTCCTCATGTAGTCATGATGTGGCATACCAATTTTCGTAAACATCCGAGTAGCGAAATGGCCAGGAGAGCAAAAAATCGTAGGCGGCTAGATAGATAGATAGATACGCTCAAACTCGCCGAAGTTCGCTAAGAAATGCTTCGCATTTAAAAAGAGGAAACGGACAGCAGCCCGGGCCGTGAACGAAATGTATGGAGCGCTTCAGTCCACACGGCTATGCGTGTCGCAGCCTGGTAGCCCACACAAGCGGCTCGTTAAAAACAGCGCGAACCATTGCAAATCGACAACACATGTCGTCTGCTAGATTGCCGGTACGCGCGCACTAACTCCCTCCCTTTGACAACCCACCTTTCACGTACTCCACGCAGTATGCCGGGGGACAGGATGCTCCTTACATTGCAAACTAGCAACACATGTCGTCTGCTCAGTAGAGAGCGTCGACGGAACGCGCGCGCGAGCGGCCTCGCTTCTCATTCAGCATTGAGCTTTCTGGAGGCTATAAATATTTGGCCCTGGTGATCTGATATAAGTATTGTTACGGCCGACGAAAAACAAATCTTGTTGCTGAACACCGAGCCGTAGTACGACGGCCTTTGGAAGAAACGAAAAACCGCAGGAAAACGCGAATAACGCATCACCCCAACGACGGGCGTGCCGCCGCGATGGCGCTTCCGTCGGCGGAGAATTACAAGTGCACCATCCCCATAGCCAAATGATAAATATCGTTTTTGACTGTTACGATTGGTCGCGTAGGAAAGCGAGCCGCCCTGGGCTCTCGTTAATTCCATGCGAGGACGATCTGAATTTATTTATAAAGAAGGATTCGCGCTGTTCGCGCTCTCGTGTGTGCTGAAAGCCGGATTGTAGAAGCACAACACTGATGCGCTCAAAAGAGTGACCGGGCAAGTTTATGTGTATGGAAAATGGCAAATTAGGGAGGCCGGTAACATGTGCCCTGTGACTGTTGAAACGCAGGCGGAACGCGGTTTCTGTTTGGCCACTATATTCCTTTTTGCAAACTTCACATCGGATTTTGTATATGACGTACGTTGCTCGAATCACAATTAAGATCATCCTTAATATCATAAATAAAGTCAGAATGAGAGTCTTCGGCCGTACTTGTGGTCACCATGTGTGGGCACACTTTACATCGAGGTTTCCCGCATGGTCTGCACCCTTTGTGGCGCGCAGACCTCTGTGTTATTGCCCTAACGAGTAGGTCTCTTAGGTTTTTATTTCTGCGGTAAACCCCCTTAGGTGCGGTTTGAAAGCCAGAGGAGAGTCGACTACTCCGCTTAAGTATATTAATGTGGCGGCTTAGGATAGAGTTTACACGAGGGGCTGCAGCGGAATAACTAAATTTGGACATAACGTTTCGTCTCTGTTGCTCTCCCTTGCTTGCATTGTGACTTCCCGGTCCAGGGACCGAGCACGCTGAACTGCATTATTGAGAATTTTTTCGAGATATTTTTGGCGCAAAAGAGCTGATTTGAGTTGCGAGCAGATCCGCCCGTATATATGGGCTTGGGAGTGTGTGTGTGTGTGTGTGTGTGTGTGTGTGTGTGTGTGTGTGTGTGTGTGTGTGTGTGTGTGTGTGTGTGTGTGTGTGTGTGTGTGTGTGTGTGTGTAACTTTTTGAACCAACGTATCGAGTGGGGGCCTTTCTTCCTCAGGGTTCGGATGTTACTGTCGTCGCCCTGCGTTCCCTCCAACTTCTTTGGAGAATGCGGATGGTCGGTGGACGATTGATGAGCATGTGGTTTCGATAGTGTTCCCGGGCGTCCTTAGGTATGGTCGCAAGCGTTCACGCGGCGGCGCCAGCAAACAATTCGACACGCGTTTGGCTTCAGTGCTACGCGGCACGTAATTACCCTCCTTTGTTGGTGCAACTCAAGAGGGACGTCGTCTATAAGTGGCGTCGGTGATCGACTTTTTGTCGCTTTTTTTTTTGCTTTCTTCGTTCGCAGCGCGAAATCGCCGACACATTCAACCCTTTCAAACAGGCATGGTATGTCTAGACAGCACATTTTTGCTGGCTTATTTCTTTGAGGCAGGAGAGTCGGACGGGGTCCTCATTTATGCCGGATTCTAGTGTGCGATATTTGAAAATAAAAATATGCCTTGCGATGTTCACGCTCGCGTGGCTTTCGGGAGCCGGACTACAAAATATTTACCGCAATATCCCTAAAGCTGTGATTCGGCAGTCGAACGTGTCTTGATATACGGGCAAGTTCGGCAGCGAAGTGGCATATTGTACCCGTGATTGTTGAATCGCAAGCAAAATGCCGTGTCCGTTTGGCCAACGTATTGCTGTCCGCAGACGTTGCAATGCAGCATATAAATGAGTAAAGGCTAAATGAGTAAGGAAAGTCGTTTTTGTTTTATTACAACGCTTCACTAGCTGAGTTTTCATTCTATATACATGCGCATGTGGTTGGGCACATATGCTGCGTTGCGCTCAAATGATAAGCCCGCGACATTGAAGTGAGAATACATCTCAAATATATTGGTCATGTGGGTCATGCGAGATTAGTAAAATATATTGTGCGTAATACTATACCATGGAAAGATGAAAAGATGAGAGTCCTGTTCACCGGCAAAAGATATAAGCTTATATAGCCAAACCTCTGAAGGAAGAACACGCGTGTAGCATAAAAAATGCAAGCAGGCCCATTTGGTGATATTTTGTCAGCATGCAAGAACGTACATCAGTGCCATTCGAAAATTTCGAATAACGAATCGAATAGCCTTCTATTAGATTTGGTACTCTTATAGAATAGTGCATACTCGAAAAAGGGAATGTTTTTCGAGTAGATGGTGATACTCGGTACCGATGAGAAAACTATAAAGGAAAACGTCGAGGGATGATTTTTTTTTACCGCGACGCATGTAGCCCAACCTTTTACGGGATTACGGAGGATATATTGATCCCTTAAAAATTGTAGTGTCATGGAAGCGAAAGTTTCATCAATTTACTGTCATCATCATGATATCAGTAGCGTTGTAGTTTTGTTCGCAGAGCTCTTGCACGGTCGCTCGATCAATTTTCACAAAGCAGCCGTGGCTCCAGGCATGGATGAAGCAGCAAAGCTAGCAAGGGGTGTATGTAACGTGTCAATCGCGAAAATTTAAAGGAAACAATCATGGCAAATACGGCTCTGTCACGAGATAGGCAATCGTGAGATTAATGTACGGTCAATCGCTACGTATACGGTTACTTAATATCTCGAATGTCCTAGTTACTGCTGCATTCAAGCCAACCTCACTTTTCACAACTCTATTTTTCGTCGGCTAGGTCTAACCAAATACTTCCTCTGTCAATGCGTCTGAATATTTTTTTACGAATAAAATGTAGAATTTTCGGGCTCTGGAAATTTCTAATAATGAAATCGAATAGTGCATATCGATTCGTATTCTATTTGGTTTCATAACTATTAAACAAGCATACGTGCATCAACGGATTGCGCGTGACTTAAGTCCAATCGCACATGATTTCGAATTCGAGTAAGATGTGTCTGTCTATGCCAGCGAACTATAGCTACGTACAATAAACAGACTCAGAACGCCTGAGCTGTCGGATCTTTAGAGAAACATGAAACAGAACGGAGCGTGGTCTTTACAGGAAGCTGTGTTAACACCCTCGTTTTCGAAAAAAAAAAAGTCAAACGTAATGTCACTCGTGGTTGAGAAAAACCAATAATCTGCTACAGCGACAACCAAGTTAATTTTCCAATATTCTCATTTAAACCCGAGGATATGGTCTTAAATTTGTGAATAATTGATTATTTGTGTATGTCCCTTCGTAGTGTGACCTAAAATCGGACTCTGGAATGGTTGCTGTAAAACGAATAAGCGGACCATGCCCAGGTATTCTTTAGTGTCTTGATGTATAGGTAGGTTCGGTGATAGAATTGCAGTGGGCCTTGTGATTGCTTCGAACAATCATAGAAATTGCGACATATTGGATTTTTAAAATTTTTACAGCTGAAATGTGATACAGTGCTTGAGTGACACTAGAGCACTTGGCAGTCTGCATTGTTTATACAAAGCATACATCGCCGGACTTTTTGCAAACACGGCAACCGACATACGCGTGGATTCTTAGTGGTTATTTGAAAATTTGCTTGAGGCGTTCGCTTTGCATTGCTGTATGCTTTAGCGGTCGTTAAGTACAGCTTTAATTTTAAATGCGTGGGCGGAGTAGGTCATCGCAAGTTCGGTCTGACATCGAGCTTGAGGTTTGCCATAGAAAAAAGCGCAGTGCGGTGTGCTACTGATGAGTACGTGGCATCTAAAAAAATATGCTGTCCTTTGAATGTTCATACGAAAACGATATAGTACGATGTACTTTAGTAGAAAAGGAAATAACGTTAGCGTGTTCTCCTTTTCCATGATGTAAAGTTAAGCAAATGTCGTTAATAACGGCTTGTAGAAGAACGGTTTCAAAGATTAGCTACAAATACTCATTCTCGAGAGCACCTATAAAGCAATTTGGGTAATCGGGCCCAATTTTCGTCCGCATAGGTTCAGCGCTAATCTTAATGCAATGTTTCCCATTGAACTCAAAGTTCTTTGTTCGAATAATTAGTTTCAGAAATGTACGGAGGGTGCTACAACTGGTAGGTTTACCTAAGAAATGTTGTGATATGCATGAACGGAAGAGTACCACATGTGTATATGATTGGTTGATTTGTGGGGTTTAACGTCCCGAAACCAGGTCTGATTATGAGAGACGCCGTAGTGGAGGTCTCCGGAAATTTAGACCACCTGGGGTTCTTTAACGTGCACTGACATCGCACAGCACACGGGCCTCAAGATTTCGCCTCCATCGAAATGCAGCCGCCGCGGCCGGGATTCGATCCCGCGACCTTCGGATCAGCAGCCAAGTACCGTAGCCACTAGACCACCGTGGCGGGGTCTAGTGCTGTGACATCCATTGTAATAAATAAATAATTTTCAGGAATTTTTTTCTACATCAATCATATCGTTTAATAAGTGAGTGAAGGACAGAGAAGAGGCGCGGGTCTCATGCATAAGCGTTGGAGGAAGGCACGGGAGCGCAAAATATGCGAATAACTTTTTGCCCCCCTAAATATCGCTAAAATTTAGGGGTACGCATATTAAACGAGTCATTTGGGAGGTGCTGGCCGTGGTGTTACACCGGGGAGGCCAATTCCTGATCTGGTGCTTCGGTGAGTTACGCAGATGAGGCATGGTGGTGGTGGGAGCCCTTATGCATCTCATGTACAGATCCTCCCCCGGGGCATGGAGAGACCTTCGCCCTGCAGTGGACATGAGATGGGCTGATGATGATGATGATATTAAACGAGGGCATGTATTATGCAAGTGAATAAGGTACATCTTTACGAACTTCTAAACAGCGCAACACACGTGTTGGTGCGGTACGCGTCCTTGTGCGTGGTTCATTGGAACCACACCACACCGGACCTTTCTCCGTCCTTGAGTGCCTCCACATGGCCTCCACTCGAACTTTCTCGTCGACTTCACTCGAGCGAAACACGCGTGTACAGGCGATAACACGCGGTCTAGGCGCTCCCGCTTCGGCATCTCAGCGAACTACTCTCGTCTGTCCCCTTCGCGCTCATCCCGTCCCCCCCCGCGCGGTGTTCGTTCGTCGCTGTGGTCTCCTCTCTGGAAGAGGGAGTGGAGGGGGGAGCAACATAGTCAGGTTGAGCCAGAGGACACCTGGCACTACTCTAACGAATCTCCTCGAAAAGACGGGAAAGTAAGGAAGCAACGCTGGGAGGGGGAAAGCCGGGTGGGCAGTGCTAATGTGGCGTGGAGGGGGAAGAGGTGACAGTTCAAGAAAAACCACGCAAGAGCCCCGTTTCAGGCGGCTCCATCGTATTTCTTGCCCCTCGTCTTCCTCGAATCCCTCCGCGCCTTGTACTCTCTTCTTTATTCACCTCTCTCTGCACAAAGAACACACGACAACCTTTAGTTCTTTAGTTGGGCTCAGATCCGTAGATATACACACGCGCAATAAAAAAAAATTGGGAAAGAAGCCTCTCGGCTACCACAATGGAAAGCGAGCTTGCACACTGGCAAGCACGCGAACACTCCTGCGGACGCGCGGGCACACGCACTAATTGCCATAATTACCGAGGGCATCACGCCGTATCTTTTCATCGGCGTATGCATTCATCACAGGTTAGGAAAGCAAAATCAACCAAATGAAAGCGATTTGGGACATGTATATAAAAGAAAACCTGGCAGATACCATGAATTGTGGGAATCGGTGTAATGCGAAGAGGCCAGCAAGGAGCAAATCATGTTGTACATAACATGCATGTCATAATTTACATGTCTAGACATGTTATTCATGTTTGTCGTGCAGTCACATCACACAATATCAATTTTGGTGTATATCAAGCTACAGCGAACTGGCCATGAGCGTGGCATGCAAGTCATGCTGTACATGATATGTCATGATTTTCATATCCCCACTTGTCATTTAAGTTCGTCATACAGTCACGTCACTTAATATCAAGCTAGCGACACGGCCGTGAGAGCAGCATGAGCAGGACACGTACATCATGTTGTACATGACATGCATATCGTGATTTTCATTCTACCATCTGTTATTTATGTTCCTCATACACACACGTCATGCAAAACTAAATTCAATGAATATCAAGCTAGCGAACTGGTCGCAAACGCACCATGAGCGTGGTATGAATGTCATGCTGACATATCATGGATGTCATGATTTTCATGCTGCCACCTTCCATTTAAGTTCGTCATACAGTCACGTTGCGCAATAGCAATATTGGTTTATATCAAGCTAGCGACATGACCGTGAGCGCACCATGATTAGGGCACGTAATTCATGTTGTACATGGCATGGATGTCATGATTGTCATGTTAACACCGGCAATAATGTTAGTCGTACACAATTGTCTCGTCACACCAATTTTGGTATATATCAAGTAAACGAAACGGCCGCTAGAGCACCATGCCCATGGCATGTAAAAAATAGTGTTCGCGACAAGTAAGTCACGATTTCCATGATATGACCAGTCATTTATGATAGTCATACAGTCATAGTATGCCATACGAATTCTGATATAAATCCCATTAACTATACGGTCCAAAGAGCTCAAATTCGTAGGCGGCTAGACAGATAGACGCTCAAAGTCGCCGAAGTTCGCTAAGAAATGTTTCGCATTTAAAATATTCTTGCACAATACGATGCTTGCGATTTATATTACTATTCTATTCTATTCTATTTTCACTGCAGCAATCCCTAGTCCTCTATCTGGTGTACGAACCGCAGTTTAAACCTCGTGAGTTTTTGATCCGGGTGATACGTGACAAAGCGAACGCGAGACAAAGTATATGCATTCAAAAAATTAGCGCCACGAGCAGATCTGACACCCCGATTCAATGTAGGAGCAGATGTGGGCTTTAGAACACCATATAATCCCTTTTCGTAATACGCAAGTGCGCTTCCCTGCACTATTCGCCCAACTAATGGCGGTACCTGTTGTCCTTCAAGCGGAAACGAGGTCCTAGTTGCACATGTATGCGTTTTCCTTGTCAGAGCGTAAGCAAACAACGCAACACGCTGTTTACAGTCTGTTAGCTGGCTTCTCTGCTATGCAAAATGCATTGCAGAGAAGCCAGCTTTAGATTTATGAAAGGGGTCCATAAGGCCGACAAAAACGACCGAGGAAGCTACACGGCTTTAGCTACACAATAACGCAGTATATAAATCGAAAGAGCACTTATCGGCCAATCTAAAACCGGGAGTCGTTTTTGAAATCTCATTTCTAAGCTTTGAAATCAGTGTTTAAAGAGGCCAAGGTGGGTCTAAATTGAGGCCGCTCTCATAGGCTGTGTGGTAAGATCTTCAAATGGCCTGGGAAGGAAGGCACCTTGTGCCACATTATTGAAATGACTCCTTAAATGTTCCAGTGGTGCCCTAGTATCTTAAACCGTGAGTCGTTTTTAATATCGTGTCTCGTTCGTGAGATATGATTTTTTTTCGTGCGCTTCCCATTCAGTTACGGCGGTGGCGCCCGGCCGCTGCCGAGAGATGGCGCGACATGTACATGTCCCGAAATCCTGGGGATAACGACGAGTTTTATTTCGGTCTTGCCATATTGTTTTACTTCCTTCTCCCGCTATGTCACGCAAAGCCGTTTTAGCGAACGTCGAAGACTATACGACTACGGGACAGGCTACACATAAGCATAGCCCCGCTGTAAAAACGTTCCAGGGAAAACTTCATCAAGCGTGTAACCGAAGCAAATACAATCGCGTGATATGCTGGACGTCAGCGGGAACAAAGAAAAAGAAGCCCACCACCTGCCTCAACACAGCATCGCGCGATGACGAAAGAGCAGCTGATTATTAATACGCGGAGAGCATCCTACGCGGAATGCGCTTCAACATACTAGAAATTTGGGCTTGTTCATGATATTCAGGTTCTCGGAGGGAACACACACACACGCACACACACCTGGAGACAGTGAACCCAGACGGTGTATATGTAGAGTTGTCGGGTCAAAATCGATTCTAACGAGTTTCTGCTAATGTGCCCGGGCTGTCGGCGTCTAACGCCGTCGTCGTGGCCACGGTAAAGCAAGCCCATTAGCAGAGGATGACGTTTACTGTGGGAAACACCGCAGCACCTTAGGACCTAGCTTCGTCGTTGAATCTCGCTGTCACGCTATACAGAAAACCGTTGCTATAGTCGAAACATGTATGCGTATGTGAATCCAGAACTCACACACACAGCGCTACACACACACACAGCGCTACTCCGTGTTCTCCTTGTGTCCTGTTACTTTGTGCTACCATACTTATCCAAAAATGCCAGAATTCAAGACGATATACGAGTTATAACAAGAGGATTAAAATGCAACAGCATTAAAGATGAAGCAAATAAATACATTTGTATATATACACATTATGTCACACATTTCACATTCGCAGTGGCAACGCGCGGATGACCTACGGTGACATACGGGTACGACACACAGCGCTTCGCCACTCGTCATGATTCACATTAGTGGAGATGCGGTGATTTCTTTTTTCTTTAGTGCACGCCATAGTTTCATCTGGCAAACACGCGTGCAAGTAGCGAGGCGTGCCCTGCTGACATGCAAATTCAACACACAGCGCTTCCATGTTTCAGCAACAGTTGCCAGACCCAGCGCGCAATGAGACCGGTGATCCGCAGTCGGCATACTACGCGGTGCTCGACGAGCTTGCGGCGCGCAAGAGAGCTGGGCGCACTGACTTCGCCGACGCGGCGTTGCCTCGGCTGGCTTTCAACTACACCGAGAGCCGCCTGTACCTGTCTCTGGGCGCGCTCGTGCCGCCGTCCTTCGACGACAGATACCCGAAGGTACGGGAAACATCAGCCTGAGGGCGCCACTCTCACTTAGGGGGCAGATGTGATGTTAGTGTGAGGTACGGTCCCGGCTGGGCTTTGCCTGAGGTAACGCGCGAAGGTAATGCAATGCGTGCTATAATCTGGCCTCATATATATATATATATATATATATATATATATATATATATATATATATATATATATATATATCCGGTAAATGTTTCTGCGGATCCAGACGAATATGAGCAGTGAAGGAACGGACGAACGTGCAAGAACTTACTTTCCAACGTTTCGGCCACATCACATTTTTCCTGACGAAGGCCGGGCACCGGCCGAAACTTTGGAAAGTAAAAAGTGCTTGCAAGTTCGTCCGTTCCTTCACTGCTTATATATATATATATATATATATATATATATATATATATATATATATATATATATATATATACATTGATTGATTGATTTCTGGGTTTTACGTCCCAAAACAGATATATATATAATCTGGTTTTGGGACGTAAAACCCAGAAATCAATCAATGAATGTATATATATTTGTGGCGCTACATGGCCGTTCTTACTTGGTGGAGCAATTTGTCTGGTTAACTCCGATAACGAACGAGACTCTATAGGCTATTAAATAGGTGCGGTGTTCCAACCCCCTTACAGGGACAAGCGGCTCCTAGCCGCGCGGAACAGAGCAATAAGAGGTCTGTGATGCCGGGGCCGCACGAGGCCGCACGAGCGTTACAGTCATTGAAGCAGCGTGTTTTTATCCCTGTCAAAAGAGACTGGGTAACCCGTGGAATTTCTTTCGTGATTGGGACAGGGCCTTGCAATTGTTCCCCTTGAACGAGGAATTCCCAGTAAGCGCGAGTCACAAGCTAACGTTGATTACGTCCCTGCTCTTTGTATACACTGCCCGTCGCTACATTGACCTATTGAATGATTTAGTGAGGTCTTCGAACCGATGTCCCGCGCAGCCTCTTAGTAGCGCCGGTCTGTTGGAAATATGACCAAACTTGATCATTTCGAGGAAGGAAAAGTCGTAACAAGGTTTCCGTATGTGAACCTGCGGAAGCATAAGACCTGTGTACACGAATGCACGACTCGTTCTGCTGATACTTCAACTGGCTGTTAATAATGGTGAGTGTAGCAAAACCTCTTTATGTGGCATTTGTAACCTACGAGAAAACAATTGATTCCATTGAAGTCCAAGCAATGGTAGATGTTTTACCTCGACAAGGGGTACCTGAGATTTACGTGCGAGCCATAACTGACATCTACGAAGATTTCAAAGCCACCCTACTCCTGCGCGAGAGGAGCAGAAAACTTCCGATGAAGAGAGGTCCGACAAGGAGATGAACCTCCGCTGTGCTATTTACTGCATGTCTAGAGCAAGTGCTCAGACGTCTGGACTGGGAAAAAAAAGGAATTCGAATTGACGGAGAAGATATCTAAGCAATTTAAGGCGTGCAGACAATATTGTGCCCTTCAGCAATGACGGTGACGAACTACGAAGATGATTTGGTGACTGTCACACACTTCGCTCAGGCACGCCGTTCAGTAGCGGCGTTTCGGCAGACCCGTAGGCTTCCACTTACGCTTAGGCCTGCGGCGCCCTAAAAGCCTCGAAGCGGTACACTTAGTTTTGAGTTCGCCGGCCGACCCGTGCGGTTGGCACGTGTGGTAGTGTTGGTCCTGACTGACGCACACTCAGACAGACATGGATAGGTGCTTAGAAACAAAAGCAACGCATTTAATCACGAGCAAGGCAATAGGCAATTACAAAATAAATGAACTCAGACTATAGGAACACGCGCGACAGGAACTCGGAGGAAATACATGCGACAAGGTATCAATACAAGTATAAACAACGCAGGAGTTAACACTGGTAATAAAATAACTAGATGAAAAGAAAACATAACGAGAACTAACTCGATGCACTATCTCTGGTGCGACGCAGCGCACGCTTCGTTCTGACACCGAAATTCGGTGAATATAAAAGAACATTAAATGAAAATAATTATGCCCTACGGAAATGTCCAACAATAACGGTCGTGACGCTTACGTAGAGGAGTTGACGGGTGTCACTGGTGTCTCGCCGGCTTCGGTAGACGAAGAGAGGGCCCGATGTTGTGCACGACTGTTTTCGTCACTTCGGCTGCTCCATACCCGACGACTACGCGAGACTCGCGACACCGCTGACTGCTCTCTTGCTGGTCAAGACGTCAACTGCCGTGGCAGCCAAATCGGGCCAGAATCATCTTCTCCCTTTCGCGTGATGAACAAAGCGCGCCGCCCCGCTGCGGGGGGCCCCAGCCCGGCGGCTGCGTTTCTTTGGCGGTGCCGGCGGCATCCCGAGGCGTTGGCGATAAAACGGCCCGCAAGGCCAAGTTTTCCTCGGGAGGCAATTAGCGGCTTTTCCCCTTTTTCCAAAGGACGCCGAACCTCGCTCCGCACATTCCCACGCCGTCTCTTATCTAGTTGGACATGAGGGCGGCCGAGAACACCTGGCGGCTGTGACAGTGAGCTAAATCGTGAAAGTATTAAAATAGGGCTTAAATAAACAGGAAACAAAAAGCAAATTACGCTCAGCAGCCTAGCTAAAAAACAGGAGTTTTAAATTATCAATAAACTTTTAGAATGTGTGAAAGAATACGTATGTCAAGGGCAATTAATAATAGGGAAGCCTACTGACGAAGAAAAAATTCGCCGTAGAACGGGAATGGAGCTGGAGCATGTACGGAACACTTTTCCAAATCATGACCGGAAAGTCCCGCTGTCTATATGGCGAAAGGTATGTGTTCCTTGTATTGTCCCGGTGCTAATTTACGGTGCAGAAACTTGGAGAATAATGAAAAAAGTCTAGATGAGATTAAGGAGCACGCAGCCTGGAATGGAACGAAAAAAAGAAATGTCTGTCATAAATGTAATTAAATCCTGACTATTCGTTTATTTTAAATTGCTTAAACCATGATGCGGTTTTTATTCAGTTAGCCACTTAGTTTTTACCACAGTATTGTCGCGAAGACCGCGTCGCGTAGAATGTTTTCTTGTTCTTTTTTTCTTTTTCGACTGCTTTTGTAGCAGGGTGTTCGAGTAAACGAGCCGGCGCACCGCAGGGAGTCTTCTTGACGACGTAGTACAGAGAACGAAGACCACGTGTGTGCGTCGCGGCCAGTTTCCGAAAAGCGTTGTTTGTATTAGTTTTGTGGCGAGGCCGGATGCACGCGATCATAAAAGCTCGTGGAACATCGTTATCTTCGACCTGCCTGACTGGTCCCGTAAGCCATTTTCCTATTGGTGGGAGGCAGTGGTGTTCCGAGACGTTCGTGTTGCCGTGGGTGCTGAAAAAGTGCTATTTAAGCGGCGACACTGGCCTTTTTGTGGAGAGCGGACTAGGGGACCATGGCGCTCGAAACCACCGGGGACCAGTTCGGCAGGCCGACGGGGTATGATACCATTTTCTATGTTGTATAATTTTTGCCCTGTGTGTTTTCTAACTTCAAGATGTCTTACCTAAATAAACCCCCCAATGAGTGCTCTCCCAATTCACTGTGTCGACTCCTCATCGCTTGCCTGCGCGGAGTGGCTCCCACGCCTCTTCGTCTTCCTGACCTTCCGATGCGTCTAACATTAACGGCCCCGACGTTTCGCTGCAGTATGATAACTTGCTTTACCGTGACGACAGCAGAGACATAACGACAAGTCCAGCCCCTAGGGTGCTCGGCACCTAAAATAATGGGTGTAGCGTTAGGAGACAGAGAGTGAGCGGAGTACATCAGGGAACACAGAGGAGCAGCTGATCTTCTTCATCACTTAAAAGAAAGAAGTGGACCTGGGCAGGACATGCCATGCGGAGGACATGTAACAGATTGACAGCACGAACGACGGAATGCGCACCAAGAGGGGGAAGACGCAACAGAGCAAGGCAGGGAATTAGGTGGAGCGATGAAATTAAGAAATTCGCAGGCATAAAGTGGAACTAACTCTCTCACGACAGGGTGAACTTAGAGAGACTTGGGAGAGGCCTTGGGCCTTTAGCGTATTTTAAATATGCTGACGATGATGACGTTGATGATTTTGGTCTTAGAACACGCACTAAAAAAGGAAACGCCTTATATATATATATATATATATATATATATATATATATATATATATATATATATATATATATATATATATATATATATATATATATATATAAACACTTCGAAGCGGAGGACGTGCGAAACGAAAACTTTTTATTTTTCCAACGTTTCAGCCGGGGACCGGCCTTCATCAGGGAAAACAGAATACATAAATGCGCTCTTCTTAAGCACACAATGGTATAAGGGGCCCCTAACACGTACTCTATCACTATCACACAGTAATCAATGTAGTAGGGCAAATCATGCACGGTGCGAACAGGTCACTGCAAAAGCGCGTAGTCACATCTGATGCATTATCATTATCACACAGTAATCAATAGGGCAAATCATGCACGGTGCGCACAGGTCACTGCAAAAGCGCCTAAATACATCTGACAGAGCCGGCGTTTCCATGAAGCATATCGCGTGAATAGTAGTGTAAAATCGTGACATGGCCGACAAACAGACGAAGAAATCCAATTTTTCAGCAAAGAAACAAATTTTATAGCAAATAGACAATAGTGAATTTCAACGGACGCTTCAATGTTACCAATCGGCCGGTCCCCGGCTGAAACGTTGGAAAAATAAAAAGTTTTCGTTTCGCACGTCCTCCGCTTCGAAGTGTTTTGATTCTGCTGGATCCAAGGACACTTCCTTCTTCATATATATATATATATATATATATATATATATATATATATATATATATATATATATATATATATATATATATATATATATATATATATATATATATATATGCGTGTGTGTGACGTGCGGGGAGACGTAAATGACAATGTAGAATGCATTTGACAGTGCACAATGAAGATACTCTTTATACGTTCCACCAGGGCCTCAGATATAGACCCTGAAATGAATGCGAACGCAGTGAAGAGGGCAATGAGTTCTGCGGAATTCCGGTATCCACCTGTTCGTAGCACAAAGCTGTAAGGAAATCCACGCAGATTTCTTATGAAGGCTTCGAATAAAAAGGCACAGTGATTCGTGCAACAGCTAGATATCTCTTTCACGTTTCCCGATCAGTTATTATGACATGTATTTATGGTACATGTGCAGTGTAGAATTTGCATAGCCTTTAGCGGGCAGCGCGTCAAGGGGAGCGAGCGATCACGATAGCGTCAGATAGCTTCCTCGAGATCCCCGGCATTCGCTCCTTTTCAAGTGTGACGTAACTAACCCCGCAGGTCCTGTGTTGGCAGCGCCGGTAAGTGATAAGCGCACTCAGGGTGGCGATCTTAACGTTGATGCGAGAGCAAAATAATCTGGTCTACAAATAGTGAAGTGGAATCGTGGTATCCGAACCACCAGCTTCAAAGAAGACCCACTTGGGCAGGCGGTACATGCTTGCACAACAACAACGGGATTGCTTCCCTTCTGATACCATCAATTCCTCCTACGTGTTTCCTTGGTAGGCATATATATAACTCATAATAAATTCTTGTACATGTCAATATTTATCTTAATTTAATCTGTGCGTGATTGACAGTTCCACCCTCTCGCCAACTGCCTGACTTTCAGCGACCACACTATAGCTTCGAAATCAACAAGCAAATTAACTTCTGCATAAATATCTGTTGGCACAGTTTGTGCTGGGAAGGCGTGTTCTTAACTCATCGTTTGACAGCTCTTGTCTTTTCAATCGTTGCGACAACGTGTATCCTCGTGCAGGACGTGCTGGCCGCGACGCTTGGCTTCTGGGCTGCCCGGGCCATCATCCGCGCACAGCGGGACGTGGCGCCCGGCTGGGGACTGGCGACGTGCCTCTCAGCGCAGGCCGGTGCCGGCCTGTCGATGCCCGAGAAGGGCGCCCTCTTCACTGCGGCGCTTGCCTTCAGGGTTACACTGGTGAGCGTCGCACGGACTTTGACCACTCAAGGTTCACATCGGCCGCGGAGGCCAGTACGAAAGCAGTGGCGGAAGGTCCGTAGAATGAATTGGCATAGGCAGAGTTGAGGCTTCCCTACACCTCCCCATCCCCCCGCCCATCCTACCCGCGGATGCAGAAGCTTGGCTCCCCTCCTGAAACAGCCATGCGAAGGCGTCATGTACTGAGGCTCACTTCGTCGGCTTTTAACAGTCGACTTGGAAGCTGCATTCGCGCTTCTTAATTCGTCTTTGCACGTCTGGGTGAGAGAGCATCACATGAGCCCACAAACTTTTTCGCGTCAGCAGTAAGGCCCGGCCAAAAAGCAAAAACAAAAAATTACACCATCTCCCCGAAGGGGACCATGGGGTGATGCGGAGCATCGCTGGGAGTTTCAACGGTGCATTTAGCGGCGGTGTTTACAGGTTCGCAGTGTTTTCGGTGTTACCTTTGCGGTGCACCTTGCTATGAACCTTGCGGCGAACCTTGCGTGTTATTACGTTGTTAACTTAGTTCGTTACCACGCATCGCGTGACCGTTGTCAGAGTGTGGGTTGATGCTGATGCGTACTTGCGTCAACCCACTCTCTGACGGAACTGTTGCTTGCGTCACACAACACCACCAACGTTCATCGGAGAAGGAGGAGATACTACTGAAGCGAAGCGCGCGCGCGCTCTCTACCCGCTTTATTTATTGCAGCAGCTGTTGGAGAGAGGGAAGGGAGAGGAGAGTCGCGCATGCGTAGTGTGAGTGCGGACGGACGCCGCGCGCGCGCGCTCTCTACCTGCTTTATTTATTGCAGCAGCTGTTGGAGAGAGGGAAGGGAGAGGAGAGTCGCGCATGCGTAGTGTGAGTGCGGACGCCAGACGCGTGACATACCCGTGAGCAAGAGATGCTCCGCATCTAAAAAATTGGTTCCCTGGTGCGCTCTTTTTTCTTCGCTCCCAAGTGCCCCGATATCATCCCCTCTTGGACATCATTGTCCCGACGTTATCCCCCTGAGTACTTTGTCTCGATATTCGCTCCGAGCCAATAGCTTCTGCGTGTCTCTACTTGGCTCGGTGTATGGGACATACGACAGCCCATTTTCTATTCTCAGTTCAATCCATGCTTTCCTTATCGTGGCATGTGAGCGATTTGCCAATCTTAGTATCCTCGCAACGAGTCATCGTTTTGTTGATTTTTCGAGTACGCGCCTGCCCGGTTAAAGTCAACTCCAGCATCAGGCGTTTTCAGGTTCTCAAGTTTTTTCGCTGTTTCTTTCTTTGGTAAAAGAGGCAGGAGTCGCCTCCTCCCGTACCAGCGACTGCCCCGTATAGTTTTTCTCGCTACCGCCAGCTGGAGTTCTCACGCCCTTGACATTCCATAGAATCGTCATAGCAAAGTTTAACCTTACGCGCAGCAAAAGTAAATGCATTAGGCGGCTTTTGTGACAAATACGATGTCACGCGCATACCGCATATCCACTCCCTTTCACGTGGCCTTTCGCAGGACGCGGCGCTGCAGCTGACCAACAACGGGCTGGCGACGGAGCGCGAGCTCGACCGTGTACGACTCGTGTTTCGTGCCGCTTGCGGCAGCATATGCAGTGCGTCGTCGTCTTCGCGGGACACCGGACGACGTCCCCTCGTTCGGAGAGAAGACAGCGGAAGCTGGCGCCTGGACGCCGGCCGGACTGTGTGCCACGCTGCGGTGCTCAACGCGCCGATCTTTTTCCGGTTGTTTGGCTGCGAACCCACGTCGCGAATGGCCCAGGCCGGCGTCTGTCCGCTTGCTTGAGCCAGCCACATTTTAACCAACCATGCAGGGACGATCTCTTTGCATAGAGTATCTTTTGCGTCAAGCGAACGCTCCTTAACAAGATCATAATAAATATAATTACGTACGAACGCTACTGTACACCTTAGTAATCTCTAGCGAAATTAAAGACCTTCATTTGTGGTTCAATTATTGTTATTTATTGCCCCGCCACGGTGGTCTAGTGGCTACGGTACTCGGCTGCTGATCCGAGGGTCGCGGGATCGAATCCCGGCCGTGACGGCTGCATTTCGATGGAGGCGAAATGTTGAGGCCCGTGTGCTGTGCGATGTCAGTGCAAGTCGAAATTTCCGGAGACCTCCACTACGGCGTCTCTCATAATCAGAGCTGGTTTTGGGACGTTAAACCCCACATAACAACAATTGTTATTTATTCTATAGACTAGTTCTTTACATTCTACCCGTAGGTATTCGCATAATTTCTCTGTACTCTTCCTTGCAATTTGTTTCAGTCTTTTTAAGCGAAGCTTGTATTGGCTGTCTTGTGAAGCCGTCGACGGCGTACGAAAAAAAAAAAGAATGAGAGAAAACTTAGCATCACCGTGTAAACAGTGTGCGCAGACTTCTTCCACCTCTTTCGTTTGAGTAATAAGATCGACTGAAAATAAGAATTGTCCACCGGTTTGTGGATTTGAAGCCACCGACCACCGAGTATAGCAATACCGCCACGGTAATCGATTCTGCCACTGTCGGTTCCTCGACCGTACGCCCCATTTAAAGCGGGGTTTTATATGCACTACGAAGCAGATACCCGTAACACGTGCACGCTGCCTGTTGCGAGCTCGGCAAAGAGAAAGAACGAAAGAAAGAAACAATCAAACACAAAGGCCACGACACAGAGGGAAAGGAGAGCATTAGAAGAAAGGAAGAAGTGAACAAAAGACTAAGAAACAAGGAAAGAAGAAGGCATGCCGACGCCAGGCTTCGTCTACCTCCATTTATCCGGTAAGGGAAGGGCTCCTAAATTTTTGTGTTCCTTAATGTGTTATCTGTATTCCATAATTAAATGCTGTCATCTTTACCCTCTAACGCGGTGCAGCTTTTTTTCTTTGTACTCCTTTTGCTCTTCGAAACTCCTTGTATCCTCTCCTCAGGCAATACTCCCTCGGCGACCTGCGATGTAAATGAATGACAAAAAAATATGGTGGCGATCCCACGCATTGTAGCAATCGATGTCATCCGCAGAAATCGGCGATGAACTTGGCTATGCCGAAATGTTTGACATTCAGCCCCGAGCCCTACCGAAATCTCGGTAGCCCTATGATTTATATGGGGACCGTCTGGTGAAATTCGTAGCAAAAAGTTCAAAAACGTCAGCTTCTACGCTTCTAATTATTTGACATAGTAAACCAAATTAGCCTTCTGTGAAAAGGTGTATATAAATGGTGAATTTATTAGGGAACATCTAGTGAAATTAGTAAAGAAACTTTGACTTCAAAAACATCAGGTACTAAAGCTTTTAATTGTTTGACATCGTAAACCAAATTGAAATTTGGTCATAATATTTCTGTTCGGTATATAATATATAATGCGTCGATCGTGTTATTAAGTCTTGGGCACTCGAAGGGAATTGATAATGATGATGATCGGTAGAGATTTTTGCTCCTCCAGTGAAAGATGTTCCGACGCCACTTGACAGCGGTATTTTGAAGAGAGGACGACGGCGAAATGCTGGCGCAACCGTGTGTGACAGAAGGTGCTGTATTTTCCAGGGAGGAATGAAATTCGTACTCACGGATGGCGCGTGTGTGTGGAAGCTGTTTAGGCCCTCTTGGGGTGAGATTGTCCTTTCGCACTGTTAGTTCGCGGTATGTTTAGCTGAAGTTTGTCGAATTGGTGGTCAAGGTGAAACTCGTCGCTTTCGATGTTCGGGCATTGATATATGCACGCAGCCAGCGGGTGAAATGTATGGGCGAAGTGTGAAGTCGGGTACTTTCGGAGGAGACGACGACGCCGAAGGCGCGCGGTTTGCCCTGATTGGCTGCAGCTCATTCAGCCACGTGTAGCACCATACGTCATAGCCTCTGCTCTGCATTACGCTCGTCTGCGCGATCCTGCACTTAGTGCAGGTAAAAGAAAAATAGTTCTGCGGTAAACTCGTACGACAGGGATTCATGCGAAGAAAAGTTTACGCGATTTTAAAGGCGCACGGAAATAAACTTTCATCCCTGCAACGCGCTGACTGACTTCGGGCGGATCGACGGCACCGCTGAATGGATTAGCACTCACCCTCGCGATCCAAACTGCTCCTTGTGGAATATCCGTCAACGTTGGTGGTCCGCATGTAGCTGCGAAACAGCACACGGGCGCGCTTTGCGATGCAACTTCGTACGTGCCTCGACGTCCTTCTTTCAAGAAATTGGACCTCGCGCACAACTGACGGCGCTTCCTTTTTTTTTTTTTTGCTTGTCCCGCTTCGGCTTGTGCAGGCTCTGTGCAGGACCTGTGAGAAATCAACACTGATAGGCCTGAATGAAAAACTCCCGGCTTGGCGTAAATGAATTTGTTTTAACACCGAAGTTGTTTAGCGGTTTACTTAACCGTGAGAAACCGCAGAAAATCCCGC
>JABSTT010002707.1:0-36989 GCA_013339685.2 Hyalomma asiaticum | reverse complement strand
GAGAGCGCGTCACGAAAAAGGGAAAGTCGAATATATTTGTACACAGTTGGACAACCGAGAGGCTGCAAATTTATGGAGGTGACATATACGCTTCATGAACGCAGACTTACAGCGCGCTGCTGTTGATTGCTGGTGGCGTGGCAGAAGTGTTGCGAAGAGGCTGTTCGCCACGCGCTCGTGTGGTCCGTATATTTTGTGGTTTTCTGTACCTCTGTCATATATGTTTGTTTTGTACGGCTATAGAAACATCGTCTGCTATCGCGAAAAAAAATACAGATCAATTCCCCATAATCGACTCTCACTCACTTCGATCGTCTGTGGCCAGAGAGTTATAGGCCACGTGGACGTACACCGTCGCTCCACCTATATGTGACGTCATTCATAGGATGGCCGGCCTTTGTCGCCTGATGCGACTTCGCATTTACTGCGTTTATGACACCGTGTGTTTTTTTACTGTGGGCATCCCGAGAGATTGCCCCCCCCCCCCCTCCTTTCCCTGTCGCTTGTGCTATCGGTATACTATTATCGGGTCACTAGCATGCGTCCTTGAGGGCTAGCATGCTAGTGACCCGATATCTGGGCAAGCACACACGATTCGGTGCCCCTTTGACACCGCCGTGTATAAGTAGTTGCTACAGTCGTCACCAACAGGAACGCCACACGGCATCATGCAACTACAACGCATGCTGTTAATTGGCTATTAAATACTTTCGCGACGTCATATTTCTCAGAATATGTGTGAAACAAGTGCAAATGACCGCGAAACGACTAGTGAAACGTGTCGCCGATACCACTGGACGTGCAGCCCGCGCGCACTGTCAAGGAACACATGGGAATGATCGCGGACTCCATTACCATGCATGCTTAGGAACGCTGGCTTAGCAGTCACCGCCGTTTTCCTTACGACAGATCTTTGATTTGATTGATTGATTTGTGGGGTTTAACGTCCCAAACCAGCTCTGATTATGAGAGACGCCGTAGTGGAGGGCTCCGGAAATTTCGACCACCTGGGTTCTTTAACGTGCACTGACATCGCACAGCACACGGGCCTCAACATATCGCCTCCATCGAAATGCAGCCGCCGCGGCCAGGATTCGATCCCGCGACCTTCGGATCTGCAGCCGAGAGCCATAACCACTAGACCACCGTGGCGGGGCGCGACAGATAAGTTTAATTTTGGCGTTAGCTCGTAGGCAACGTGTGAGTGTTAGTTCCCAATGACTTCGAGGTGGCTTTAGACCTAACGATTTAATTTGTTGGGGCCTTGCCGTGAATGCACGCAGACATAATTTTGCTGTGTTCATTTACAGTCATGAAGCCTTCTCCCCGCATCAAGAACATTATTGACAGACCGAGAATGCGCTGCTGTTTGCCGAAGGAGAGTACTTTTACACGTGGTACATCATCCTTGAGTGCGTTGTAAAGGAGCAATAATTAAGATGAGGAGACTACTTGGCTTCATTCCTTCTGCAATCTACAGTGATACCCGATGCGGTGGTTTAGTAACTATGGCCTCGACTGCTGACCCGAATGTCGATTTCGATGGAGACGAAATGCTATAGAGACCTGCGTACTGTGCAATGTGGGTGCACGTTGAATAACGTCAGGTGGTAGAAACTTCCAGAGTCCTCCACTACAGCGTCTATCATGATCACGTAGCTATTTTGGGACGCAAAACCGCCCTAATTGTGATATTATTAAACTACGGTTGTCACCACAAAGGACTCCCACGCGCTCGCCCTGTGCTTTCAAACAGCGTATGACAGAACCGCCGGGGAGCAATATTCTAACTCCGTAAAAAAAAAAAAAAAAAAAAAAAAAAGCTGCGGCTTGAGTCTTAATTTAAGAAGTGAGCTCATGTTCAGGTGCTTTTCTTTCAGTTGTATGAAAAAAAATGCGCATGAAGAAATACGTTCTCCACATACCTATTCGCACATGTACTGATAAAATAAAAAAAAATTATCACGAATGAAAGCAAGTATTTTATAAGTTTTAGGCCAAAAACGCTATTTTTGATGCCGACACAGGACACTCTTTTCCTCTTATCAGATTTGACAGCAAAAAAATCCCCAGCACATTTTTACACTGCCCACAGCGGGGTAGATCGCATATATACGTCTGGAACTGCGGCGCCGAAAATACGCTTCCACGTTAAGTTGCGCGCGACCTGCCGCTGTTGACGCTGTTTTAAAATCCCGAGGTGATGGAATAGTGCTTCACATAATAATAAACTTCGCATGCCTAGAATCAATGCGACTGAACACTTATAATCCGGGATTTGACCCGAACGTTGCTTTTCATAAGCGAGCTGCACAGCACAGTCAGCAATGTAGGAAGGGGCATCCTATCTATGACGTCAAAACGATCGACGCGTCGGCCTCCCCAGCGGTGGCGTTGTATTGGTCTCGGGGCCAATAGAAGTGCTTTGAGCGGCCATGATGCTGTTAGTAACTAATCCACGTGGCATCCTTAAACGCGAAGTACTTTTTGCCTAATGTAATAATATATGCGAACCTTTTATGATCTCTTGCATATACGGTATGTGACGAAGAAACGTCGCGGCGTTCCGGAAGAAGCGGATTACCATAACCGCTGTTCACATAAATAGCTGCACACATAGAAACTTAAACGTCACGAGTCAGAAGTACGCGAACGTTATTGCAATCATCCACATATTGAAAAATAAATGAAGCCAGTGTAGCGAATGATCCTCAAATATATATCGCAGGCCATTTTTAAAACGAGACCACGAGGCTGGAATATTTCGACGTGCGTGGTGAACACTGGAAGGTCGTTCATCTCGAAGCACGCCGTGTTCACATGCATGTTACTCGTCCACGTGTAATCAGGGCAAACATTATACGCATAAATCAGAAATTATCCACGCACACTCGCCACATTGCGATCCTCGTATTTATTTATTATAGGTTTCAGTTATCACTAAGCTTTGTATTGAACAGCCCTTGCGGAAAGAAATTGCTATCGCAGCTGCTTATTCAAGATTGCTCTCATCTCCTAGGCAATTCTGCTTCGCTTACTGATATCAATGCTAACTAACCCTTCTGTCTTTCCTCAGGTGCGCGACGAGTGCCGGCGTTTTTATTACACCTACTGCTCTCACCCTGTGGCCCTGTACCACTACGACCCGGAGCTGAGTGCTTGCGTCCCGACATCGGACGGGGGAGTTCAGCTGTGCAACCACGCCTCTAATCGGTTTAGCAGCTGGAACGCTGCCGCGAAGCTGCATGAAACCAGACCGTGTCTCCAACAGGTGCCTGACAGCACACTCTTCATGCCGTGCACCCGGTTAGTCGAGAGCACGATGAAAATGGAGAAAGCAGTTCCCTTAAGCTATCTCTTTTAATTTTAGTGTCGATAGCTTGCTTCAGCATCGTTCGCCTCTGTGGGAAGTCGCCGTCAAGATGATAAAAAGCGGAAGGACATTGTCTTTTGGGTAGGGACCAACTACTGTAAAGAGTGGTTGGTCTCTTTCACGGAGAATTTGAAGGTTTTCGGGGTGCCGGAGCTTCCCTTAGCTAAGGCAACAAAAGCGAGCCTACGCCCTGTCACGTTCCGTTTGATTGTTTCTAAGCTTAGTTTTACAAGTTGTCACACTCACGTGGTCGGTGCGAAGGTGCCGACGTGAAATGATTGCAGGATTTCATAGTTCCTTGCAAAAGAACATACGGACTGATAACATAAAGAGATTATTTGTATCTGACGTAATACAACGAACATACGTTTCGGTACGCTAATAATTATACATGATGTATGATATAGGCCATCAATGAGAGCTCACAATTAAAGGGAGATTCTTAGAAGCAAGTAAACAGAGCAAGTCCAAGCAAATAAACGAGTCATGGCACGCGTTGGTTGAGCGGCCGCGGTGGACAAGTCTCCGATGAGAAGATGCGAAAAGTAGCCACGGGTTCTAATATAGGATTGATGGCAGAGTTCGTGTTTCCGGGAGTCGATCAGTGCGTGTAGGCGAGCTCAATTCAGCCTGTAGGCGGAGCCAGACGACTGCATTGCAGATGTAGTGCGACATTAGTCGTTACAGCTAGTCTTTGGGCTAAGGTTAAGCAGGCAGCCCACACAAAGCCACATAACGATTGGCCCTCGAGGACATATCGTGCCGCTTTCTGCGGGAAGCTTTCCGTGACGTACTAAACGACATCACGTGATACAGACCGCGAAGAGTACGACGTCGAGAACGTCACAGCTTGTTCAAACACAGTTTTTTTTGTTCAAGCTGTTGTACAGATCTGCAAATTATTCTGAGAGCGAACAAGACGCATCGCCGCATCGTCCACGCTTGTCGGAAGTGTGCACGCTGTGCTATGCATGGCGAAAGTGACGAGGCGCTCGCGTAAAAGGTGCCCCGCCACGGTGGTTTAATGATTATGTCACTAGGCTGCTGATCGGAAGGATTCTGACCGGAAGAACGTTTTACTCGTCCACCACACCTTCCCAGCTGTCGGCCGGCGTTGTACACTCATACACACAAAATGACGCATGAGTGCATCCCTTTGGGCAGCGTAAGCTATGACGGGCTCGTGACCGAAATTTGTGGTGAAGGGGTCTGATAGTTTTTGTTTTTAGCTGACTCCCGCGTACCGCATGTGTAGTCCTGTCCGCTGCGACGGAATGGGTGGCTTGCCGGCGCCGCCCTGCTCTTTTTGAATATTAATTCCTTTCGTGGTCGCACGACTATGACGTGGGAGGGCAGCTAGTTCATATTCAGATAGTAAAAAAGCACAAATAATTTTAAACACGCCGTTGTCCTGCGGCTGTAGCGTATTTACGCTTTTCCAGCTTTCTGGAAAAAAAAATTGTTCATCCAGTTAAACAATCGAGCCACAGCGCTGTTTACTCATTGCGTTGCTGGTCTGAAAATAAATGCCTTTACAAGAAAATAAGGTTAACACGTTTGTACTAAAAACAAAGATGAGCCCATTAAAAATTTGGTGAGTTGTCAGTATTATGTGCGCATACTTTCGCACAGCGTGCAGAATCGCTCTAGGTGAATTCTTACAAATTATTTCGTTTTTTTCCAACGAAGGTCAGATGTGCAGCTGCTGTTCCACAGGGGATCCGTCTGTGTATCGACACCTCCAGATGCGATAACGACAATAGCGCACTGAGCGTTCAATTCGGTTCACACAAGTGCTTTCGCGGTATCGCATAAGACGGAGTTATTTTTTTAAAGAGAACCCTCTTCAAGTTTGTGTAAATGCGAATTTCTGAAGGTTTACAGAAATTCCTTAATTAGCACTTATTACTTTAAGTACTTGCGAAAATTATGCACTGTGAGTGTAACATAACGAGGCCACGATGCGTCCATCACAGAAAAAAAGTGACAGATTCACCAGGTTACTATTACCTGCTCAGAACAGACACTGGTAGTTCATTAAAAGGACCTTGGAACGGTTTTGGTGATTTTGTACAAATGCATTGCACCCGTAGCTCAAGTCCTCATTGTTAGCAGACCAGCATCAGCGCTCTGCGATAAACGTGCATTTTCCTAGAAGTGTTTAAGCATAGAGATAGTTAAGGGTGGACGCGACTCGACCTCCGAGTTTTCAACCACCGTTGTCCATGCGTAGTACCAGATAAGGCCGATGTAATCCAGTTTCTCCGACCCATGTCGGAACACCGAAGAAATCGTTTGTGGCCAGCCATTAGCATCGTCGCCGCACCTGGCGGCGCCCACACCCATCGGCGGCCGTTACTAGGGAGGCTGGAACTGCACAGGCCGGCGGGTCTCAGTAGCAACATCGCTATGCCACGTCCCTACTGAGGCCTCGTCCCGGCGGCTACCGTGGGAAGCGCAGGCTTCGCTAGCGAGCACCCCACAGCTAAGGGATTTGAAGCGAAACATCAGAGGTAAGGGCGAAGGCTGCACAAACCATCCCAAAGAGACCTTGATGCAAGGTGCTTTGCTTATTCATGGTGGGAATGATTTGATAATGACGTAGCGCAATGAGTGACACAATATCAGAAAACCGTTTCAAGGGCCCTTGAGTTCACGGCTGCATATCTATGCCTACTCATCACTCATCAAAAACGTGTTTGCAGGCTCGCTTCTGTATAAAGTGGACAGGAGACTACATTTATGCAGGCTTCATAGTTGCCAACTTGCTCTACAAGTTTCGTAAGACGTAACAACTGTGGAAGAGGGCAGTGTCTCTGTTTGCCTTCGGAAAGCGTAGCAAACATGGCCACCTGTTTTTATCTCAAGAATCACGGCAGTTACCACGATTCCTCAGAGCGCTATACGTCCCAGCGCCGTTCTCCGCATTAGAAAATTACGTAGGCAGCTGGTGCCACTCATAGAGCCCAGGCCCTGAAACTATAGAACCAGCGGTTCTTCCATGACTTCTCCATTTCATGGGAACATCGTTCTCAACTTACGCCCCTTCACCCTTCTAAACTCAAAGGGGGAAAGACGCTTAAAACGCACCCCATTAGCGTTAGCCCCTTTAGCTCCCCTGCAGAGCGATGAAATACTAAAATCTGGTGAAAGAAAAAGAAATAGCACATGTGAAGCCGCCAAGGACTATACATTGCTTTTTTCATTTTCGAATAGCAGGAATACATACTTTGTTAACTTATCCGTGGGAACGAGAAGCCGCTTTACATTATATCTTTTACTGTGGCCTTTGCCATATACAGAAGGACCGGAAAGCACTCTCCCGGGGACTACGTGGCGCACTAAATGTGGAGTAAGCTCTAAAAATTACTGAAGCTGTACAATTAATTTCTGTGATCAAGGCTTATCTCAGAAGCTCCGGCACGGGAAACCCAAGCAACATCCCATTTTGAATGCAACTTCTTCCGCATTATTTACTGCGTGCTCGATCAAACAACTGTATAGGCGCGCGTTGGGCAAGTTGGCATCAAATTGTTGTCGATTAGTTTCTTTTTTTTCCAAGTCAGTGTTTGCTCACTCATACTAAACGCAGAAGAACATTGCCCACAAGTGATCGCACAGAAAAAGCAATGAAGCTATTTGGGCGAGCTTATGGGGATGCGAGAGTACTTGAAGTGTTCTGGAAAGCAAGAACAAAATACAGGGGATATATGTCAGTTTTGACCGTATACGTACCATATATAAGTTTTATGTTTTAATCCCTGCGAGCAGCTGCTTATGTATCTCGTTCAGGTAGTCTACATAAAGTATCCCCGCTTAGCATGCAGATCGACGAACTGCGTATTCACAAAGAAATAGGCGACAAAATGTTCCTAATACAAAACTCTAGCCCGTGCCGCTATTTAAGGCAGCTGGCGAAAGCCTCGGACCAAGTGAATTGCGAAGAATGCTTACGGGCAAAGCTTCACGAATTAGGTTGCAAGAGCTTTAAGGAAAAATAATACGTAAGTTTATATTAAGAGTTGTCGTATACGTTCAAATGTAGGGATGACATCGTCCCGCTGCATCCTCTCTTTACAGCCAGGACATCGTGCGACCATTCTGGTACTTCGACGGGAGTGCCTGCACGGCATGGGAGTTTCCTCGCGGCAATTGCCCTCAGAGCCACCAGGGCGTTTACAAGACCCACCAAGAGTGCTCGAGAGAATGTGAAGGGAAGCGGGGCGTGGCCAAGGGGGACCCGACCCGTTGCAGAGTTCCGGAGCCCAGCGCATGCAGCCTAAAACACTTCAAGTATCCGTACTTCTCCGATATGCAAGCCGAAGGCAGTGCGCGGTGTGTGAACGCGTCTCGCACATCGCTGCTGGCCCGGCGATGCTTGGTAGGTTCTAACCTGTTCCACACGCTTGAGTCCTGCCAGGGCGCGTGCATGGACTAAGCCTTGTTGACCCGCCGGAATGCCCAACGTGTTGGCCTGTGAAGCGCTGAGTGCTCCAATAAAGTGGCAAAAAAAAAGAACATCACAGAAGAGAGGAACGCATTGGTTCTCGTGTAATGCATTGACGTTTGAGGAAGGAACGTCGGGTATTGGTTTTTACGAAGCGTCATAAAGCAGCACCCGACGCCAACATGCCTCGATGCTAACGTCAGGTTGATAATTATTACAAGAGCTCAATATGTGCACCAACTGGGTGGGATAATGAAGGAACGAGAGAACCGTTATCTCTGCTCGAATGCGAAGGTTTCCCTGCCGCACAGCTTGGAACCTTCGCAAGCGGAGAGCAAATCTGAAGCACCCTCCTTTGATGAAGTGCAGGGTTGAATGCGCCTATAATAGGTCAGCGAGAATATTTATTCCACTTTCCTGAGCATCACTAATTTGGCGACACCGCAGCATTCTTTAGGAGACTATATAAGGGTTTCCGATCCGCTTCGGACTTGACGAGGAAACGTGCTCTGTGGATACGAAACGGAGCTATGAACGTCTCGGCGCTATCTAGCAGTCGTGTGTGGTGCGCGGAGTTCGATAGCGGTGAACAACAATCGTTGTCGACGTCTTTTGCCTCTTAGCATAAAGCGCCTTATTTATCAAGCTCTCTTCCACTCCCACCTAAACTACTGGGCATTGGTATGGGGAAACACCACATTAACAAACCTAAATAAGTTGATAGCACTACAGAAAAGATCGATTAGGGCAATAGAGAACATACCGCACCTTGAACACACCACAGAACTTTTCTCTAGACATAGAATTGTTATGGCTAACGACATATACAAATGCAGGTTGTTACAGTCTTACATTAGCGCAAATCGCGGGAAGCTTGACTCATTCCTGACACTTGCAAATCTGGAACCTACCGAGAGTGTCTACTTCCTTAGGTATAAACCCCCTTGGAAAATTCCGTTATCACGTACTATTAACGGGACACAGAAGCTTAGCCACACACTGCCATCCACTTTAGACGCGTACCACAGAAAAGACATTGAGATCGACAGTTTGAACACAAGGAATGTAACTTAGCTTGTTCTTATGAAACTAGATTGTTTTTATGACTACACATGTGTTGCTTTTTATGCCTTTTTTTCAATTGCGACATGATTTCGTTCAGCTTACCAAGACAACTTGAGTATGTTTATTATTTTTTAGTATGCCAGAATCACGACAATATATGTCTAGCATTGTTTTCCCTACGAGTATGTATTCCATGTTTCTTTCGATTATGAATATACCTGTTTAATGTATTTGTAATGCGTTTTTCTTTCGTTTTATTGGATGTATTACTTTTTGCACATTTATCCTGTCATTGCTGCGACAGGGTGGACGGTGCTTAGTCAAGCTGCAGCACCCGCAGCTTTTTCGCCGTCTTCCCTTTTTTCCCCGTTGTACCTGTTTTCGTGAAAAATAAAAATCATTGATTGATTGATTGATTGATTGATTGATTGATTGAAGCACCCTGCTTTTATGAAGTGGCCCTAGCAGCGATATTTTTGTATCCTACGTATCCCAAAAAGGAGATACCATTGACTAAGAGACCCTTAGTCTTCAGGGAGGGCACTGTAGGATAACTGCGCTCCATTGTATACTGTTACCGCGGTGCCTATTTGCAGCTCCATAATATAGTGCTTATCGGCCAACACTTCTCAACAAAGATGGCTATGATATGCAGGGTCACGGCGGGGTCTTTCGCTTTGTGCTGTGCTGAAATTTCTGAATCGCGGCATTAAAATGTTGGTGTTTTTTCGAAGGTGAAAAGGTACGTGCTGCCGATCACCTTATAATTACAAGGGCTCAAAAATTTCAGTGACGAAACGCGTAAATGTAGTCGCGCTTCGCGCGCGATCGTCGACCCTGTTGGACGAGCTGCTTCAGATATGTTTTGAAAATCGGGGACCTTCTAAGGGAGCCGCAGGTTGAGTGAACCTACTGTTTGTGGGTAGCAGGCACCTCAAAGAGATGCGTTTCTTGAAAAGAAGTTTATTGCCTCGGAATTCAGTTGCGCGCATAGCTTCGAACGGCTAAGAAGCAGTGCGGTACAGGCCGAATTCCGCTCTATATACATTTCTTGCGAACAGATTAACTGCCAAAGTGTCATATATAGAGTGAGAACTCAACATTGTGCGCAAACATTGCGTACTAAAAGCCGTGCGTGTTTGCGTCACAAAACCCGCTTCACTATGGTGTTGCATGCGTCGAAATGTAAGCCAGCGAGAGTATTTCTTCCACTTTTTTGAGCATCAGTAACGCGATGGTTGTCGTAGAAAACTTGCGCGTACATCCATAATATGTATAAGCGCTTGCATACAGACAAAAGCAGGCATTTGCAATTCGACAAACGCATATAATATTTAAGTAACGCACACACCTAAAAAGCACTCTACAAATGGCATACATCTAGTACGGCCTTCACACCGCGAGGACACACATTTATGTGCATTACAGTAGTGTTTTTACTTGACTTTTATCTTCTTAAATTTGGTTCTCGGCCGCACGGCGATGATTAAAGAACCATACAGCTGTTTCTTTATAGCTCACGGTAACGCGATGCATGTGTTGCTTTTATGGACCGACCCTGCATCTTTTTCTAGCCTGTTTCTAGGCGCGCCCTTTAGGTGGCGAGCATTTAGATGGAATCACGGATTAGTACTTGGCGCAGTAAAGTAAACGGGTGTAGTTGCTGGAATTTCCGCCTTTCATATATAGGCACGAATTTCGCGCTTTCGACCCATGTGCTGTGCGATGTCGGTGCACGTTAAATAACTCCAGGTTGTCGAAATTTCCGGAGACCTCCATTACGGCATCCCTCATAATCATAGCTAATTTTGGGACGTTACACCCCACATATCAAATCAATCGCTCTTTCGAAATAAACCGGCTGTCGTCTCCTCACACTTTGTCGTGTGCTCCAGTGAATAAATTGGCTTCAGCTGAATGTACCCGGAGGACGATGGGAAACTGAAACGGAGGGCTCGCAGTGTACCTCCGCTGGTATATAATATACTGCAGCATAATTCTGCCCGGCGCTTTTCCCAATACAAAGCATCCTTGTGGTTCGGCCCATCATATGCGGATTTCATCTTCCTACTTTTGTGCAGAATGTCGAGCCTTTTAAAGAAGACCACTATGGAAACTGTATTTCCCTGATTTCCACGTGCCCTTACGCATGCACCTTATGTGTCCTTGGCATAAAGCACTGAACGGGCCTCGGCCTACCCGAAAATCCAGCACGGCTCGGCACGACGAATAGTTTTCCCTCCGGCGGGCCCGGGCCAGGCTTGAGTGTAGAAACCCCGGACTCCGGGTCGGACCCAGGTTTGAGGTGGCGGGCTCCGATTGAACAGGACTTGTTCCTTCCTACATTCTTAAGATCGTTCATCCTACGTTTCGTATACATATATATAGTATACGTATATACACATTGTCAAGTGTGGATCGTTGGGCAAGTTGGTTACGCATGTAAGAAAATGGCAAACAGTGCCAAGAGATACGATTTACGAGCCAAGAGGCACACAGGACCAGCGCTGATCACATAGCGTCCTGTGTGCGTCTTCGCGTGTTATTCGCCTCTTGGCGCAGTAGTCTGTTTTCAAACGTTCTTGAAAATCGATCTCGGAAAAACGCTGTTTTATGTGGGACAAGCTATCTGGAGATACTTTATCTGGACCATTGGTTCTTTTTCTTCTGCGTCTGCTTTATGTAAAATGACCGAGCTACAAGTTATGGAGCCGGCACTTGTGCGGTTAATGTCTTGGTATTTTTTCTGTACTTTCCTTTGCATTCGTTCTTATTTCATACTGAAAATCTTACTTCACAGTAGCTGTAATAAATAAAATATATATTGTCTTTGGGAAAGCAGTGACAAAGCGGGGAAACTAATTTCGCGAAAGTTCCAACGTCCATTATAACGAAGCGTCTGCGCAGTCTCGTTTCATGTGGTGGTGGCGGTGACGATGATGATGAGCCTCTGCTAATGGCGCCCACCCTGGAGGCGCCAAGAATCGGGTGGCAGTAGTGATAGTCAGTCTGGGAGTGAGTAAGAGGGACTAAGCGAAAAAGGAAAAAAAAAAAAAATAATAACAACTGAACGATGCAGTAGTCAGACTAGTTGAGATGGAGTGGAAGGAATGCGAGAGAAGGAAAACTCGATATGAAGACCGCGAGGATCAATTTTGGTGCAAGGTGGATTTGGAAGGAAGAGAAAGAAAAGGAAAAAGAAATAGAATTTGCAAGGGAATCTTTTTGTCTGAATTACGAAATCGAAGACAGCGAAGCAAACGTCCTGCGACAGTATCCAAATAGAGTGGCCCCAAATGATCAAATTACTAGAATTTTTATTGCCATTCCAATCTTCAGAAGTGGAGTTTTCAGGAGCCTTTTTCTCTGGGAGGAATATCTGCCACTGACTAAGAAGACGTGGTCTATGGATTCAACTTCATTGCAATGTAGACATAGCGGGGACTGCTGTAGACCAGCTCTATGCATGTAAAGGTTCTGTTGCGGAATTGGACAGCTTAAAATTATATAGAAATAGTGAATCACTTCTCTTTTTCCATGGCTCCACGAAGACTTCCGAACATCATGCGACGAGAAATGGCCACGCACTGCCTCTTCCGTGCGTGCTCATTCCGTGCGTGCTCAACTTATGGGGAAAACTTATGGTTGCACATGTGGCTACTGCAACAGCATTGCGATGTGAAGCAATAGCATACTGCCATTACACAAGGCGTGGGCCAAATTACATTCCATCTGCCAGGCCTCTGGCTTGAAAATTACGGTTACGACTTCCGCGCCAGGGAATGTCCCCTTACCTCGAGGTTCGAACTATACGCATCCGATTCGTAAGTGCGGGGTGCGCCGTCATCACAAAACTTTGGAATGAACAACGAAAATTATTGAAATCTCTTCGGTCACCTCTTGAAGTCCTTGCGTTGTTACGACTCCAGAAGCCGACGACAGCCAGACGGCCCAGTGTGGAAGAGAAGACAAGGGACGCACCGCACTCACGATATTGAACACGGTCGTCTTCAACGCTCCCAGTTTCGTCTCCCCGCGTGTTCGACGCGATGGGTTCTAAGGCTGAAAAGGAATACGGATAAAGATGCAACCGGTTTGGCTGGTCGAAGGGATACAGATAAGGATGCGTTGTCTGGGATGTGGCCTGTGCTTCACTGGAGCTCGCTAAGAACGAGGGCGGGGCATGGTATTTTTTTAAGGACGATGCAATCCGAGGAGAAGTTGCTCTTGAGCCAGGGTATTGATGTCCATCCAATTCGTTCTTCCCTGTACTCCATTTCTATATCTAGCACGTAACTAAGTCTTCGAAGCATCAATAAACCTTTTCTTTTTGTTTTTCCAACTCCAGAATTGAGTTTCTAAACCTGAAGACCTTGCCGCCCTACCAAGCGGGTTCCACGCAATTCTGCGTCTCGACACCGTGTACAAAAATGGCGGCCTAAATGTAGCGGCACAGTCAACTTTAGAAAGCTTGTGTAGTATAGCGGCAGGGAAAAAGAGCATGGCAAGAACTGTATGATATAATATCAATCGCAAACACGTAGTCGATGGCAAACAAATGATCTGCACTGTTTTCAAGCGCCGAAGAGGAAGAGGCTAATCATGCTCACGCATATCTACGAAACTCATCTGCGGCGTACGTGCACTCATGTGTGGCGTACGTGCAAAGTAGAGAAACAGCGTTGCTCTTAGCACGTGCATGTAGAGCAGCCGGGCGCCTTCCGAGAGGGACAAAACGAGAAAGACGACGACGAGGCACAGAGCTCGCGCAGACGGTGTTCTCGATAGAGAATAGACGGACGCTTGTTGAGCCATTTTGTTTTCTGGACACTACTTCATCCAATATACCTTCATTTATTAGAGTTTTCTTGAACTATGCGTTACAAATCAGGTTAGAGATTGAACTGTGCGTTACAATATATAATGGCAACAGGCCTCTCTGTTTCGTGGGGCGTTGTCATGGAGAAGGAGTCAACGACTAGATCCCCATAGTCTTCAGTGGTTACAGACCACGGATTCTGCCTCAAGATCAGCATGGGTCGACTGAAGAGACAGCAAATACTCCATTTGTGTGGCGTTGCCTCCAGATAGATTCATACGCTTCACATACACCCGCATGGGCACGTTTTCCTGACAGAGTGCGGGCGCACCTGCTTGGAACGCGTATTACCGCGAACGTGACGACATGGGCACAACATTTTCAGGCGTGTGTACTTACCGTTGAGAACTAAAAAAAAAGAAGCAAACTATCTCTGGCTGACCTAGGTTGCACAAAAATACGCCGTTCTTCCTAATTTTTACCCAAGTCTGTGTATTTGCAGCAAAGTTACAAATTTGGCTGCCATCCTCTATATCTCTTGCTACAGCAGGCTCCTGTCATACAATGGATAGGTATTACAAATACAGGATTTCCTATGCTTTGCAATGTTGCTAGAGAATTCTTGAAATTCCTCTAAAGAGTGCAACAGAACTAGGGAATTAAGAGAACAGACCGTCCTGTTCCTGGCCCGCTTGCTTTTATCGTACTCTTTATCGAATATGAAGCCCTGCTAGGAATAACTTTTTCTGCTGCAATGTTCGCTATCAGAGCGTCATGACGCGATGCTCATATGTATTCGCAGGAAAAAAGAAATAAGCACATTCAGTGCTGCAAAAGCACTTATGCTACCCATCTGCTGAACCTTTTCCGCCAGCTTGCATACCCTACTGTGCAATGAATTCTTGAAAGTTGAATTATACGTGTTGGTGAAGCAGGCGCGAAACAAATGTCAATTATTGCAAGCTGAACGGCCTTTCTCTCGACGGTTTTCAGGCCTCGGTCGGGTTTGGGCTATGCCACGATTGGTATAGAATTTTTTTTCTTGTTTCTTTAAGGCTCGAGCGGGCCCCGGGTCTCGCTTTCGAGTTACTGGGCCGGTTTCGTCTGGGTAAACACGCACATGAGGCAGGCGCGGGCCGACAAGCACGGCCAGTGCAGGGCTCTACCCTAGCTTTCCGCGCCGAACAAGTTTGACGAAATAGTGGCGCCATCCAGGAACAGAGCAGAGAAGGGTTCACGCGAGCAGGAAACGCGAAGGCGCGCTGTCATTCGCGTGCCGGAAGAAGTAGAACGGCCACCGGGAAAATAAAGCACGAGGACAGCACAGACATTGAAACAATTTTTGAAAATAATTCTTCGTCAAAATATGAAAATTGCATGCCTATGCGACATTTACAACGAGGTTACTTCGAATTCCTAAAGCGAAACTGGTATTTACATGCCCCAGGGAATCCCCTTGTTACGCGGTATGTTTCTGCTATAGGTGGCGCGGTCAATTTTCTTTTCTTGTGATAGCAAAAGCACATTAGCTTCACTAACAGCTCGCATGCAACTGCTACACTTAAAGCAAAACGGTAATTGAGAATGCCTTGCACCTTTCAATGCACTCTCTTGCTCCCTCAAGCTGACATTCGTACACCCGCCAGTTCAGCACATGCATACTTGTCCGAAAGAAATGAGCGGACAGTATGTCAACTTATGTTTACTAGGTAAAAAAATAAGTTTGCGACACTTAGCATTTCAAAGAGCTTGGCCTGGAACGCTGCTGTGGGCATGCGAGACTCGCATTACCATTGTGTAATTCATATTCAGTATTTCTGCATGGGCTAGACCAGCACATCTCATGTGGGCCACCTGTGCACTCTGTTTTGCGGCGAATAGGCTGGTGCGTGGACCAAAAATTCGCATTTCAGGGCACAAGAACGTCTAATAAAGAGCTGGACATTTAACGGCGTGTATTTTGCGTCCATCGTCGTCACGATAACGTGACAGTTTCGCAGCAAAACTATATGCTATTCCAATCAAACGGTCGCACCTAGTGGGCGCACCTGGAAACAGGCGATCCAGCGTCAGCCTATCAAGGCAACACGTTATCGCATTGCAGCGCGATGGAGAAAAGAAAAACAATACAGCAGCCGTGGAGTTCTTTAATTGTCACCCTGCGGGCACCCACCGGCCTGACAAGTATACAAGTCAAGGTAAAAAGGCTATTGGTCGCGCCTAAACGCGTGTCATCGCTGTGAAAAGTCCGCAACGGATCGCTCTCCGAAAGAAGCAGACTATGTATGGTGGGCGACGTGGGTGACAATTAAACTGGCGCATCGACTAGAAATTGACGGATACTACACTGATTTCTTCGGTACACTTCATGCACGGCAAAGTCTGTCCCCGTTGCGAGGAGCATTATTTGCCTGTGTCATTTTTGTCATATGAGCTTCTCAAAGAGAGACGTGTGTTCCTTCGTTTATGCATGCGCTGTCATGTTCATTGGACGTACGCGAATTTCGGCTACGCTCGCCTTCTGCGCCAGCGAAGTAGAAAGAGAAAGTAGAAAGAATTGGGCAGCAGCCATCTCATCTAAGTTCACGTTCTACGTGACGCCTCCTGGCAAGAAAGTATGTTCGACACACGCCGCCTTGCCCACGAGTGACGCTGCCTAACACTCCCAGGGTAATACGTACATAAATATACAATAAAGTGGACGGGGGGCCGACCGCCTTCGTAGCTCAGGTGGTAGAGCATCGGACGCGACATCTGAAGGTCGTGGGTTCGGTTACCACCGAAGGCAGGTTTGTCGTTTCGTCCACTTTAATTCGTTTCTACTTTCTCCACAATTACAATACCACAGGTAACTTCCCCTATGTTTTCCTAGGCTTCATTGTCTGTTTGCTCATTAAGTTGAGTAACTTGGATGTAGTGTACCGTCCTCGTAAACGTGTTGCGATGCCAGCGGTAATGTTTATCGTTCTCTTTCTCTGTTGTGCAACGTTCGCGCCATCAGTGTCCGCACACAACGATTGTGCAAGCGGGCTCCATTCCGGGCCACGACCAAGGAAGTGGTGGTAGGAGTGGCACGGCGCGCCGGTATTGCATAGCGAGGTGTTTAGTTTGTAGTAAGGGTGCTTCAATATAAATCATGTGTCTCTAATCCACGCGGTGAAGGTGGTTGGACAGCAAAGCTGTGGGTTACACCCAGAAATATTACCCATTGCGACATCGCTTGAATTTCATATCCACTTTAACGGACTGCGACTTGCTTGCGCCGCTACTTTGTGTACCTACAAAGCCATACAAAGGAACCAAAGACAAGTGAGGTGCACTTACCCACATATTTTTTTCTTCGGGCGTCTTCACTTTCCGTGGTCTTCCCATGGTAGTCTGGAATGAACAGAATGAGTTGCTAGAACGGCCTCTGGTCTAGCAACCTGCCGAGCCGCCGCCAGTCACGGACACCGGGCGCAGTCGGCGCGAACACGTGGCAATGCCGTCGGCGTCGGTACGCGTCCCACTACCACCTGCTTCACTCCTCCGTCCACCTCGTTTCGGCTGTGCTGCGCGACGCTAGTGTGTAGAGTTACTGTATATGTTCCCTAGGGGAGCAGAGTTGCGCATAGGTCCGCCATCTTGCACATCTATTCGCGTTAAGCAGGAAAGCCGCTCCTCTCGAATGATGGCGCGGCTCAGAAGTGGCGTGCGCTTTCTCGCTCATTCATTCTGCGTCGCTGGCCGAAAGACTTTCGCTTCCAAAAATGAAAAAATTCACAGCATATCCACGGAGTGAATGATGATGAGTGGGCGAAGCTCCGGAGGTTCATCGCAGATCGTGCCGAGTTCCGGATTAATTTAGTTTACGCGCACGCTACGAATCCTTATGGTTCAACTACGCACAAGTGAAATCTCCCACCGGCGCTTCATTGCAAGCTGCGCTTCATTGCATATATATATATATATGGGTGGCCGGTGAATGGTTCTCCAGCCCGAGCAGTCGGTATTTTTCAATCAAGAAACTCGCTAGAAGACGCTGCCTGCGTCAGGCTTGTCTCTCGCGGGTGCGGCCGCGTTCTCCTTCTTTGCGAGCTGGTAGCGCGTTCATCGAAGAAAGAGCGTTTCCATAGTCAACGCGCGCCTTTCGCTCTCTCGGTCTCTCTCTGTCTCTCACAAGACAGCAGATGGAAGAGTGAGAGAGCTCGCGCGCCGGGAGGCACGCGCCGAGGGCGCGCCCTCCTAGTAGCGCGTTCCTAGTAGGTAACGCGCTACTACAACGGACGGACAGACACAAACCTTAAGGAGCTTCGCCCCTAAAAGAAAGGTGATTCGAACAATCAATTTACCAATTTAGACATAAGTGGTTATAAATTTCGACGGCCCTCACTATCGGCAGAAGCGTTTTTATTTTTTTGTAAATATCATATAAAAACACTATTCTGGACAAAATGTACAAGCTGAATAAATCTCCCGTTTCACGTCGTACTGGGCGAAAGGCTTTAAGATACAAAATAGGTACACTGAAAAACGATGAGCGCAGATAACACAAGTAAAAAAGATTATCTTCACGGAGAATCTTCGCAGATCTATAGGTATATTCGGCGTAGTTGGAACTGGATACGGCTTACAAAATTTTATGCTGCGTAGAAGTCTGTGCTAGATCTATACAAGGTGATACCGAGAAAATGGCTGAGGCAGGGACGATCGTTTATTCATTATATATACACGGTGAGGACGGAAAGAGCGCTAGGCCCCGCCACGGTGGTCTAGTGGTTATGGCACTCGGCTGCAGATCCGAAGGTCGCGGGATCGAATCCCGGCCGCGGCGGCTGCATTTCGATGGAGGCGAAATGTTGAGGCCCGTGTGCTGTGCGATGTCAGTGCACGTTAAAGAACCCCAGGTGGTCGAAATTTCCGGAGACCTCCACTACGGCGTCTCTCATAATCAGAACTGGTTTTGGGACGTTAAACCCCACAAATCAATCAATCAACTCCTTATGCATATTCAAACGCGCACGTTTTTGTTCTTCGCGGTGCGATTTTTGTCACCGGCTAGCCAGCTGTTACCAAGCGGGCGAACTCCTACTTATCCTGAACGATTACGATTTCACTATCACAAAATTATTACTAATGAGAGTTATAATTGCTCCATATAAACATATCTTATGCGAGGCGTATGTAGAGATGTGCATTCTAAAACGTACTGCTAAGCTGAAATAAATATTGGGTCGCATCGAGCTGCCGACATAACCTGCTGTGCCGATTTCGACGACCGACCACGACCATTTAATCATCTTGCTTCGAGTGCCACTTCGTTTTTTTTTTTGGCACATGTTTGAGAAGACACAGTTTCCAGTAAATTTAGACCACACATCACGCTGCCACAGCCAACGTTATTATATCACAGCGTAGCCAAATGAGCTCTGCCTGAACGTCGAACCATGGCCTCCGCGATTGGCAGCTGCCGTCGCCGATTGCCGAGGCCACGGTCGAACATCGGACAGCGGTGTTGCGGCGGAATGTAGCGGCCATGGTGGCGTGGCGGGCGTCAGCGCACGCGCTGCCGTGAAGTTGGCTTTTCCTCAAAAGGATGCATTTTGCGCACGTGAGCGCTCTAGGCGAATGGGGCCGCGAGCGGCGAGTTCTGTCAGAGACTCAACTCTGTTCCCGGAGGGGAACATATACAGTAACTCCACTAGTTTGCACCCGCCACGCCCACAAAGCACTGCAATACAGGCGAGGGAGGACGTAGTACCACCTGTGCGCACAGAGTTCCTCAATCATAACAGTTGTCAAACTGCGTTCCGAAATCCGGACAAGCCGACGTCCAAATCGGCGGATGTTAGCAGACTGTTGCCCCATCTGGGAGCCGTAACTGGAAACGCTACTTTCACCGGATCTCGGAGGCGTTGTTTACTGCATGACAGTGGCGGCCACAAACGTTGGATTACCCTAACAGTTGCTAATGACTGTCTTATCCCGCCGCTAAAGACGGACAGAAAAGGAGCGAGAGATAGAGATGTCTTACATGGCAATTCGCCTGCACTTGATGGTCGACTTGCACCATACGCTTTTTCGCTACACATCGATGCTGTAGTCATGTGAAGTGAATTCCACTGGTGCGCGCTTTGTGCTGGTTTCTCAACGACACATCGACATTCAAAGACGAAAAGAAAATGAATAATAATTCACGGAAAGTCATCCGCTGTTCGAATAGCTTTCTTGTTCATTCACCAGCGGCCTCGGCAGCCGAACAGACGATTTCCTGCTTCTTTCGTGTGAGTAGTTAGCAAGAAGAAAACGCTTCGCGAACCCTCAGTGTTCGTGCAGAAGCAGAAGCGACTGCGCAAGGTGAGTGAATTTCCTTGTTTTGCAGAAGACGTCAGTGACGCCATAACCACGGACAAATTGACGGATGTTCTGTGGGCGCAACATCGTTTGCATAAGGTTCGCTTCATTGACGCGGCGGAGCTTTCTGTGCTCCATAACACAAAACATACTAACCTGCCATTTATTAGTTGATTTCTGTGTCAACGGATGGCACGACAATCTTCTAACCTCTGCAGTATTGGCACTTGGCGTGTCCGGATTTTGATACATGGGGCCTATGGGGAGTTTGGTAATTGGTATGATTGTAGAACTCTGCTGTGCACATGGGCCGTTCTCCCCCCCCCCCCCCCGTGCGTTTCTCCTCCTCTCCACTGCGCTATACTGGCTATGCTTCGTGATACTATTTAACTGACGTCGTTTGCTTACAATGACGGCAAGAAAATTTCCTTGAACCCTAGAGGTATAAAGCTTCGCTCGAAACAATTTCAAATAGAGAATCGAACAGTATTCTGTTCGATCGCATCTTCAAATCAAATAGCCATTGTTCGTAAACTCGTATATTTTTGAACAATTCCCGAATATTGAAAAACGCCAACTGCACCGAAAGAAACAGAAAATTGGTGCTTAAATGCGATAAGTTTTATCCCCACTGGCACATTACAAGCAAATAACATACGATACCTTATGTAGTACAACAAGCTACTTCGTTCGGGAACCTGATATTACCGGCTCCACAACTGTTCTATGGATACGAAGGCTGAACTTATTTCCTCCATGAGTTTTTACTTTAAAAGCTAAAGTTATCGAATGGGACATGACCATTAATGGACATTACGAGAATGGCTGTCCAGTATACAAGGATTAATAAGAAAAAGAACCCTATTAGCATCCCTTCATATCATTTGGTTCGTATTCGGTCACAAATACACAATTCGCTCAACCCATTTGGCAGCGCCATCTGTTTCTTAAGACCCTACAGTCTTAACGTGACAGCGTTAAGGAGCTGATGTCGCAGAAAATCCGAAGCCGGCGTCGACTTCATTGGCCGAAAAGAAGTCGTTCCGAACCAGCTCGACAACACCAGCCCTCCAATATTGCGCAGGTGCGCTAGTAAACGCAATTGCATCTGTCAAAGGAAAAGCCGTTCAGAAAGATTGTAAACTTTGCCTTACCTACAAACAGCCTACACAGTTGATAGCTCGCACTGTAGTTTGAACGCGCGGGAAAACGTAATTCTCAGGCTTACGTGGAAAACCTAATGCAAATCACTTTTCCAGCATTTTTATACCAGGCCAAACACGACGCGCTCGTGCAGCGCCACATATAGTATAGAAGTGGCGCTGACCCGGGTAGGTTACTTTCGTGAACAACATCGAGATGGCGCTCGTCACGCTACCGCGTTTCTCTCGTAAAGGCGAAGCTTAAGCACACTCCAAATTGTTCTACGACATTTTCTAAAACAGAAAACTTTAGTAAAGATACCGTTCAGCTAGCATGGACCACGGAAATAATTATAGTATGTAGATTTGTCGTATCTGTGCAGGTGCCTTCTTCCAGTCGCTTTGTATATTACGTTTTTCTAGCTTCAGTGGGGCGACTGAAATCGCTAAACTTTCCTTCTTGGCGACAAAAACAGCACCGATGAACCCTGGCACAACATCGGCCTCTCGCTCTTCATGCAATCTCTAGCCAGGCTGGTGTCTTATGATGTTTTTTTTATGTTTTCTTTTGGAAACGCAACAATTTGTAGTGTTGCTGAAATATGTACTTCTGTTGATGTTCACGAGGATAGGCAATAGCCTTTAGCGGCCTTTTAGGGGCGAAGCTCCTTAGGGTGTGGGTCGTTCCCTCCTCTGTCGTAGTAGTAGTAGTACTAGTATGTATGTAGCCACCTCGCGCCGCCGGGAGGCTCGCGCTCGAGAGCTCGCGCGCCGGGAGGCTCGCGCTCGCCCTCGGCGCGTGCCTCTCGGCGCGCGAGCTCTCTCACTCTCAGCGCTGTCTTGTGAGAGAGAGAGCGAAATGCGCGCGTTGACTATGGAAACGCTCTTTCTTCGATGAACGCTGTACCAGCTCGCAAAGAAGGAGAACGCACCCTCACCCGCGAGAGACAACGTTTGCGCAGGCAGCGTCTTCTAGCGAGTTCCTTGATTGAAAAATACCGACTGCTCGTGCTGGAGAACCGTTCACCGGCCAGCCATATATATATATATATATATATATATATATATATATATATATATATATATATATATATATATATAGGCACTGGATGTTGACTTGCAATGAAGAGCCGCTGGGAGGTTTCACTTGCGCGTAGTTGAATTTTTTTCTCATCGCGCGGGCGTAATATGTCTGGCGGGTCCCTATTAAAACGTCGAAAATCAATATGCGGAATTTTGAAAATGCCGAACGTCGGAACACCAAAAAATTGAAATGCCACAGATTTGAATATCCCCCCCCCCATAAAAAAATAAATGCCGAGAAATGAAAATCACAAAAAGGTATAACGCCGATAACACACGTGATAGTGAAATGACGCCCTTTGTGACAGCCACTTGTTTGTTTTCTCTCGTATCACTTTCCACTAATACGAGCCTGTTTAACTAACTCCTTCTGCAAAGGCACCAGTATCAGTAGAATAAACTGACATAAAATTGAGTATCCTTATATCTGCCGTAAAGCTAGGCATATCAGTAGGAGAGTATATATACAGTTCTTATGCTATTATCAACCCGTGTTCCCGCAATCCATCTGGATGGTGCTTGCCTTCGCTGAACGGATTTCCAAGGGGCAGCAACGTCATTCAATGAAGCACGGCACCGACGATGGGAGGTATCGCTTGGCGGACACCACGTTAAAGCAGTTCTACTTGAAGATTTTTCTTGTGTAACTACTGATTACGAAGCAGTGTGTGTTCTTTTCAACAATGTCGTTATTGTCTGCTGCTATCGTCCTCCAGATGGCAACATACGTGCTTTTCTTCTTTTTATGGACAACTTGCTTGCATTTGTGAATGAAAATCAGTATAATGTTGTCATTGGCGGAGATTGCAATATAGATATTAATTGCGACAATGCAAGAAAGTTCGAGTTTGAAAATTTTCTCTCATGCCACAACTGTGTAAACACTGTAAACGTTCCTACGAGGGCAACTATGCTTTCACAGACTATCATAGATTTGTTTATTACAAATTATAATGCGTCTTTGGTTCAAACAAGAGTTCTTTCGTACCCTATCAGTGACCATAGGCCAATATGCTGTTGTATTATGACTAAAAGTCCCAAAGTACACACTGATATTGCTTCTGGTTTTCAGTGTGTCTCGCAAAAAGCTTTGGATGCCTTTTATTCGGATATCAATAATGTACGTTGGGACCATGTTTATCATTTGACTGATGGAAACGCTGCTTATGATGCTTTTCTAAGTTGCTTCACGGCAGTGTACAAAAAGCACTTCTTTCATAAACGTTCGGAAGGGAAGAAAGGTTGTCGAAAACCATGGATGACACGGGAGCTTTTGCGCAAGATTGACAAAAAAGATCGTTTATTTAAGAAATTTATGCGTACGCGTAATGAAACTGACCTGGTTGCATTTAAACAGTTTAGAAATGCCCTAGATAAAGAAGTTAAAAAGACGAGAGAAATGTATTACTTTAATCTTTTTTCTTCCTGTTCTAAACAAACAGATGTATTATGGAACAGATTGAACTCACTTATTGGGCGGAACAAGGGAAAAGAATCGGTGACGGAAATTTCACATGCTGGGGAAACTATCACTGGTGATCGCATGGTAAATGTGTTTAACGACTACTTTGTGTACCGGGACTTTGACACCGGACCACGTGCATTTTACACAAGTCTAGATCCTGATAATGTAAAGACACTCTTTTTAGAAGCAACAGTAGAACATGAAGTTCGAGCAGTTTTTCTGGGCCTTAAAAACAGTCGCAGTTGTGATGCGGATGGCCTGCAGATAAGACCTGTCAAATATGTAATAGATAAGATTTCTTCAGTGCTGACATATATATTTAACTTGTGTATTTCAACGGGCGTTTTCCCATCCAAAATGCAAGTTGCTCGTGTAGTGGCGTTATATAAGAAAGGAGATAAAACCGACGTCTCTAATTATAGACCAGTGTCAATATTGCCGATATTTTCCAAAGGTCTTGAGAAAATAATTTATAAACGATTATATTCTTTTTGTAGCAGGTACGTCTTAACGAAATGTCAGTATGGATTTTTAAAACACCGCTCAACAGAACTTGCTCTTCTTGACCAGAAGGAGTTCATATTGGAGAAATTTGACGAAAAACATTTTGTCCTTGGTATTTTCGTCGATTTTACGCAAGCTTTTGACTACATAAATCACGAAATTTTGTTTCATAAACTCAGTCACTACGGCATTCGTGGGCTTCCTCTAATGCTACTAAAAAGCTACCTTTCAGAAAGATGTCAGTTTGTCTCCATGAACGAAACGGTATCAGACAGAAAGAAAATTATCTCAGGAGTGCCGCAGGGCAGTATTCTCGGACCTTTGATTTTTAATTTGTATATAAATGATATAGTCTACACTTCTTCGGATGTCAAATTTGTAATATACGCTGATGACACCAGCATATTTATTTCGCCTCCATCAGATGACTACCTCTTTCACAAAGCTAACCTCGTGTTAGAAGAGTTAAGCACATGGGCAGCCAATAACCAGCTAAAAATAAATACAAAAAAGACAAAGGCCGTGGTTTTTCATTCTATTGGCAAACAGGTTTCTACAAAAGACAACCTTGTTTATCGCGGATCACAGATAGAGCTGGTTGAATCTATTAAGGTACTAGGTGTGCATTTCTCAATATCACTGCAGTGGGATGATCACGTAAATGTAGTATTACAAAAATTAGGTGCGATTACTGGTATTGTGAGTCGAAATCGCTATCTAATTCCGAAACAAGTGAAACTGTTGATTTATAATGCCTTATTCGCCTCGTATTTAAACTACTGCCATGTGGTTTGGGGGACTACTACCGAATCAAACCTCTTGCGGCTATTACTTATGCAAAAAAGATTTTTGAGAATAATTGCAAATGTACCAACTGTACATCCTTCTGAAGAACTGTTTAGAAGATTCAAAATAATTAAAACGCAAGACATATACGTGTACAGATTGCTCCGTGAATACCGAATACATTGCGATCACCAGGAATCTCTTTTCATGGGAATAGTAAATTTGTGTCCGAAAGAAGCACCATACAACATACGAAAAACCGAGACATGGAATGTTCCACATTGTCGGACTAGATACGGTCGTCAAATGGCTCGTAACAAGCTTCCGCGTTTATTAAATGATTATATGAATAAGCAAATTGATATTCGTGATGTAAAATTGTCTGATTTGTATGATCTGTTCTTAACTTAGGCTCTTTGCATAAAATTGTTTGACTTTATATAGATGCAAAATAAAATGTTACTGTTAATTGTTACAATGTTACAGTAGAAGTTTTAAAAGTGTTAATGTCAGTATGTTAAAGTGTCATAATGTTAAGAACATGCCTGAAACTGAGCTGCTGTCTTTGTACGGGGGTGAAGGACTTCCTCAAGCCATTCAAATGGCTTTTCCCTTCTCCTCCTATCACATTGTATTGTGATGAAACAATAAAATTCAAATTCAAATTCAATTCAAATTCAAAACGTAAGCGTCTTGCGGCTCTTCACCTCGTGCAGGGTATAGCATACCGGTTGTCATACACTGGTTAACCTCCCTGCCTTTCCCTCTCTACTATTTCCTTCCTTCCTTCACCACCAGCTAAAGGGAGTAAGCTATAGTCGACATCGAGGGAGCGATCAGAGGGCAATCTCGCGACACACAAAGCAAGAAGCAAAAGTCACTCGAAAATCATTTGACAGCTGTTTTGGGTGACCAGGAAAACGTCAATGTTGAAAGTTTTCCACGAAGAATTGCACACAACTTATCTGTCAGAAATGGAATAAACAAAGAATTGTCCTGCTATACGATGGGGTATGCAGAAATACATTATTCCTTCTTTGAAGGCTTGAACAATGCCAAGCGAACACTTCATGGATATTAGAAAAGAGGGCGAAAGCGCGTGCACCTCCTTCAAGGCCAGCGGAGCCCTGATTTTGCGAAGACCCTTTATCTTCCACTATAGCTAGGTGATGCCGGCATTTCGATGTCTGTCTCGTCGTTTTGACGTTTTGATGTTTTGATTTTGCAGGATTCTACATTTCCAGTGATTTTTTTTATAATTTCGGCATTCCGTTTTTTAGACATTTCTATTTTCGGCATTTTAAGCTGTCGGTGTTCGGACGTTCGGCGTTCTGATAAGTTGGCTTCTTGATTTTCGGCGTTTTAATAGGCACCCTGATTTAACAGACAATTTCTCGTTCAAGACCTTGGGATTAGTTGCGCGTTTTGGGATGGGCTTTCGTATGGCAGTTAGTCAGCATGGCGCGCCACGGTGGTGTAGTGGCTGTGGTATTCGGCTGCGGATCTGAGGGTCACGGGATCGAATCCCCGCCGCGGCGGCTGCATTCTGATGGAGGTGAAATGTTGAGGCCCGTCTTCTACGAGATGTCCGGGCACGTTAAAGCACCCGAGTTGGTCAAAATTTCTGGAGCCCTCCACTATGGCGTCTCCCATAATCAAAGCTGGTTTTGGGACTTAAAACCCCAGAAACAATTAGTCAACAAATCTTTCTTTTCAGATGTCGGGGATCGTTCCTTGCCTGTGGTATGAGAACTCAGGGCCTGTAACGCGTTTCAAGCACATATATCCAGTTCCATATTGATCAAACACTTCTTTTATGGGTGAAAAATTGAACTTTCCGCGAGTGAAGCATCGATTTAATTTCTGCGCTTTTACGTCCTAGAACCTCGTTATGATTAGGAGAGGCGCCGCAGGGAAGCGCTCCGGAAATTTCGACCACCTGGGGTTCTTTAACGTGCAGTGACCGCACAGAACACGCGCCTCAACATTTCGCCTCCATCGAAGTGAAGCCGCCGCGGCCCTAATTCGATTCCGCAAGATTCGGATGAGCAGCCGAATGACATAGCCACTAGACCACCGCCAGTAGCCACAAGGTACTAGGTAGTAGGTAGTGTCGCGTCGCAAGCCCATCGCTGAGACCGTCGCCTTCCCGGGTGAACTCAGCGCGTTAGCTTAGAATGCCGCAGGAGACCGTCTTCTAAACATCGATTCCTAGAAGCAAACCGTATCGCCAGCTGCTCTGGAAACGGCCTGCGGGAGATGGTGCCACCGAGCGTCTCCCTAGAAGAGCCCGGGTGGGGATGCCGGATGCCGGACCACCAGCGCAGATGATTGGCGAGGGAGTCCAGTCAGTTTATCAGCCGTGACTTTATCAGGCTGTTTCATAATGAAGAACCTCTTGTAACTAGTGCATATAAAGTTTTATATGCGTTCAAGAGAGCGTCGGTCGTCTCCTTCCTCGGCAGCATCCTGCAGGACCCACACAATGTCGGCATAACCGCTCGGCCGATGATATTCCGCAACAATAGCCACTATACCAGCTTGACAATAATGAAATTAATGTAATTTAATTACTGTAATTATTTATCTTTTCAGTAATGGGTAATTTGGCGAATTAATTTAGTGGGCTGGTAATTTAGTAACGTAATGAATTACTTCAAACAAACAAGTAATCAGCAGCCGAGTAGCATAGCCACTAGACCACCACGGCGGGGCTGGAATGACCGCGTGGGAATGAGAGTTTACCATTGTCACTGTTGTCGACGCAGACCCAGCCCCCGCCTAGTTGTGGCACACAGGTATATCGCCATTCCGACAGAAATCCTCGGTCATTGGATGGGCAAAACGCGGCTGCCACATTTCTTTGTTTGCTTTATTATATATTGGTTTGCACAATACTCGGCGGCGGAACCGTGCGACTATAGGTTTGTCGTATGTATAAGACTCCAACTAATTGGATGTATAGGACTACGGTCCCGTTCATCTCCGCGTGCGCCAGCGGTGTTCTCCGGCAAGCGTATTAGACATCTCTTGACAATGCATCAAAGTTCATTTATACCCAACCTACCTGTTGCTTCATCGGTGCTAAATAACACCGAAGAGACTGCGTAGTCGACGTCATGCAAGGCGCAAAGATAACTCCAACCTCAACTCCACGCAATTATCGTTCAGTCAAGCAAGGAGAAGCAAGCTTCCAGACAGACAAATCTATAATGCAGGGAGAGGACGCCGCCACGCCGTGACTGCTCATTGCAGTACAGATGTGCTGTAGAGTTATGCATGAATGATAAGTTTCTGTTGCAGTAATTTCAAAGTAAATTCATTACCCTTCAAAATTAATAGCAATGTAATGTCATTACTTTCAACCAGCTAGATGTAATTTGTAATGCAATTTTATTACAATACGGAATTTTCTGAGAAGTAATTAGTGATGTAATTTAATTGCCTTTTAGAAGTAATTTTGCCATCTCCGCACTAAACATAGCCACTAGACTGCCGTGGCACTGACAACTGTTTTCTGTGATAGACACTCTAATCTATCTATCTATCTATCTATCTATCTATCTATCTATCTATCTATCTATCTATCTATCTATCTATCTATCTATCTATCTATCAGAATCAGAATCAGAAATGTTTTTATTTTCCAACAAAACTGTTGGGGGTCCTTCAGGCGAAAAGCTGCACTATACAGCTTGAATGTGCCTGTAGGCCCTCACATGGCAGCAGTAACACCACAAGCAGCATACACGCGCATGTTCACCATATATCCAATTATGACACACATTTTCAATGCTACAGAAAAAAATGAAACATGTTGAATAACATAAAAACACATGGTATATATAAACAAAATATAAATCTAATACATGTATTCAGAGGAAATGTCAAAATACATCAGCGGAAATGACAAAATACACGAAGCGTCCGCGGATCTATCTATCTATCTATCTATCTATCTATCTATCTATCTATCTATCTATCTATCTATCTATCTATCTATCTATCTATCTATCTATGAAGGTTATTCAAAAATTAAGGGCTGCCAGCTTATATTTAGAACACATTCAATATATGCAGCGCTATCTAATGAATGTTCCTAAAGTCACTGAATTCGTCGTTTCGATGTAGAAGTTAATTAAAGGAAAACGTAGAAAACAATGTTTACAAAAATCGCCACTCACGCAGTTTGTGGCGGGATTTGGTTTTTCTTTGCGCAAATTCATACAGTAGTATCTAGCTTGTAGCCTCGCAATATTATGTAAGGGAGACACTAGGCTACAATGTGGGAATTTCAGAAATGGCATCGCAAGGTCACCTGTTGAACGGATGGGTCCATTATCTGGAGCGGGGGAAATGTTGAAGTGAACCAAGGACTGCGAGTTTAACGACTATAGAAGCTCAATATCCGTACAAATAAATCCACACTTTTAGGACACTTTTCACTTACACGATCACAAGGAACAGGTTGTGGTTCAACTAAGCGTGAGAAAGTTGGTGCCGAAACTACTCATCGACCAAGAAAGAATTACCAAGTGCACGAGCCTTTTCGAGCCACAATCGAGCCACGAAAAAAATTCTAATAAATGTGTCCAAAGATCTTAGAAATACAGAAAACAAATATTTTTGCCCTTATTTCTGAATTGCTGAATTCATGGTGGTGCGCACAGCAATATCAGTTTAAATGATATCTTAACAGTAAATCACAAAATTAGAGTTATTAACTTTTAAACCAACACAGCTAGATGTTGACAGAAAACGAACGAATGAAAGTCATTTACACAGGGAATCCATACCCCTTGGGATATTTTCAAGAGGGCAAGGCTGGTAATTTCTACATATCGCTTAAATCGGGCTAATTGAGCCCAGAAAACCGAAACAGAATGACAAAAGGACGCAGTTGCCGTCCCCTTCGGTAGTGGCCTGTGCCCCTTTTCATTGCCGTGTGACCACGAGTATGCTTCGCTGTCGAGTGCCTGCCTGATTCCGGCAAGCACGATCAGGCGCAGCAACAAAATAGAAGAGCGCCTCTCGATAAGGGCGCTCGCTGATCGTCGCTCAGCAATAAGAGGGTAACAACTGTGTCGCACTGGCCGCTACCGATGGCAGCGGCAAGCGCGCTCTTTCGCCATTCAATTTCGGTTTCCTGGGCGCAATTAGCGAGAATTCAGCGGCCTGTGCAAATTACCAGTGTTGTCCTTTTGCAAATATTAAAACACATATGGATTCCCTATGTGAAGGACTTTCATTTGTCAGTTTGGATTGAATGTCTAGGTGTTTTGGTTTTAAAGTCAATTACTCTAATTTTTTCAGTTACTGTTAAGATACCAATTCTACCGATATTGTTGTACGTGCCACCATGAACGAAGCAATTCCAAAGTAAGCGCATGTAAATATATATATATATATATATATATAGTTTAGAAACGAATTGCGCACTTGCGAAAATCGTGCGTTTATTGTTCAACGTTTCGGCCGTGGCACGGCCTTCATTCTGACGAAGGCCGTGCCACGGCCGAAACGTTGAACAATAAACGTACGATTTTCGCAAGTGCGCAATTCGTTTCTAAACTACTTTTGAACCGAACCCATAGAACTTCCTCCCCGAATTATATATATATATATATATATATATATATATATATATATATATATATATATTTCTCTTTTTCTTTTTTCGTTACGCCATAATATATATTGTACCACTTGTATTTTCTGTGTAAATTATTATGCACTATATTATACTACGTAACTTATATCTCACTTTTATGTTAGCTTCTGTGCATCGTTCTTGTATAATTTCACCTTTTATAGCATTTTTTGTATTACTTGTTTGCTTATGCTGTGCTTTTCACTTGTCTTTTTTGCTTACGTCATTTACTTTGTCTATATACCTTTGGTTTATACAAGTTCTGTGAAGCCCCCCTTACTCAATGCCCACGTGGCCATGTAAGGTACTTTCAAAAAAATATATATATATATATATATATATATATATATATATATATATATATATATATATATATATATATTCCTGATGAAGGCCGGTCTCCGGCTGAAACGTTGAATAAACGCTTTCCGCTTTTTTGTTGCCAATTCCGAGGGTCTACTACTCATCTATATATATATATATATATATATATATATATATATATATATATATATATATGAGCACCCTATTAAGCTGTGGATGTTTAGCCACAGTAAGAGTCGCTGCAGGCAGGGAGGTTTTGGCTTAACAATAAAAGGGGAGCAGGAGAAGCGTCCGCGGATTTAGTAATTCCTTAATAAATCTCGAGTGATAGTGTACCGTGCGGGGACGTTTTCGTTTGTAGCCGTCTTCGTGCACTGGAGTCCTAGCTGTGTCGGTGGCTTGGGGAGCGTTGAAGGATACTCTTACAATAAACGCTCAGCACCGTGCAATGTCTACCTTATGGTGTGGTAGCGTGCGCACAACACAACGTTGCTTCCGATCCCCAAGCGACTAATTCAGGGCAGTGGGAGGACCTAATGACCAGCTCTAGCACTCAGGACCAGCTTCGACGGGTCGACAAAGCGCAACGAGCAGCGAAGGACCACGAGCCCTTGATTCACGACGACGCCCACCGGCGGACGGACATTGTCATCCCCTCTTTTAAGTACAGCTTATTTCTGCCAACATTTACGAAGGGTGGGCTCTAAACAGTTGGCTTTCGTATAAGAATTCCACCAAAAAGCAATGTCTTGAATACAGAGGCGCCAAAGTAGTATTTGCCTCGCCTTTGTCTTGCTGGTTTTGTGTTCGCGGAACTATATACGAATCGTTTCATTTTGTTGGTTTACATCGAAAACGTTTGTTTACTGTATGAGGTAGCAAACATAAAGACGACAAGCAGCATTCTCTTGTCACTTCTTTAGCTATAACACAGATACAAAAAATTCTAACAATTTCTACATGTGGTTGTTGCAGATGCCCGAGTACTTACGAAGCTGAAACGGCAAACGAGTGACCTCGAATCAAAAGCCTCTCTGTAAGCTACACCCCATCGTTAACACACACACACACACACACACACACACACTCGCGCGCCCGCGCGCGCATGCACACACTCGTGGAGGAAACAAACCCCTTCGAGCCTCTCTACGCCTGTCACGAGCAGTGGCGCGTACACAGCGCATTGTATCTGCGTGCTGACAACGTTGGAGCCACTTCAGGGACCGGGAGCTGATATACGCGACATTACTACTGCAACAATCGCGTTGTCGGATGCCAAGTTTTATATCGAGGTTGGCTCACGCTACAGTGTGCTCGCGCTGTAATGACGACGGTGATTCCTTATAACTAGATAGCGTGCTTTGCATATTTGCGAATGCTGTAGCCTCAGCACCGCTATCGTCGTCATTGTTGCTGATAAACGTTCAACCACAAGCGTGGCGGCGATATTTTCATTTTGCATAAATGTGCGCTTGATTAATTTTCCGCGTGTCGCCACAGCGCTAACCTTCCACGGCCACCTCGGGACGGAGTGGCAAATATGAGCCAAGTAGGGTAATCGGCATGTATGTATGTATGTATGTATGTATGTATGTATGTATGTATGTATGTATGTATGTATGTATGTATGTATGTATGTATGTATGTATGTATGTATGTATGTATGTATGTATGTATGTATTGACTGCCCCCGCAAATTATACGGGACATGTTTGCTGGTGAGCTGTATTCTGGTTTAGAGTAGGTACGCGTACCCTAATGAGCACTTTCAGCCTATCACACTAGTCCTTAAAGTTAGGAGCGTAAAGCCGTAACACAGTTGCAATTCACACTCTCCGCGTTACATGCGAATGTGTGTGTGCATGTGCGTGTGTGCCATCCAAATATTTCACTAAAGTGGACACCTAAATTTCTGCGATACACGCGAATTAGATAATTAGGGCACATACATAAACTTGACATATCTTAATGTAGCACCCTGTTCTCTCGTAACCTAAGCGGAGGGCTTAAATCTACCTATACTCAAGGCACAATAACAAGTTGCACTTCTGACTGCGGTGCCCGTTTTTACAGATGCGTACGCATGCCCCTATAAAGCTACGGAGGAATGCATTCGTCTATTTAGTTACCTTTCCTCCTGAAGGGCATTGTTCGCATGCTGCGTAAAGGCGAAGGACCATAGATTGCAGGTGGATGTCAACACACGTAAACAAGCCGAGCGAAGGCCCTCGGGCAGCGAGCTATAGCATGCAGAGAGCCCTCTCTGCACAGTTCGAGGTTGAGTAAACATGTTGTCGACGAAGGATTGCCTCGACAGAAGCCGAGAGCCATGAGTGGTTAAACTGCTGGCGGCTCAGAGTTCCCCACCCGCGGTCTTTCTTGCCCCACCCAACGGCTCTCGGTTCTTTTTTCACTTTTCTATTATTTGCGGTGCAGTGGTTCGACCAGACCATGCTGAAGTAATGGAATGCAGTGGCGACTTATATATGTATATATATATACTCCTTGTTTGTCGCTCGCGGTCGAAAGGGGCTTTGCCGCGGCTGGGCAAGGATGTGTCTTTCCCCGATCGTTGACACTCCGGCGCCGCGAGTCGCGCGCCCGCCTGTGTAAACACCCGCGCCTTTTTCCCAAGCGTCTCCGAGTGCTGTTTGCCGAAGTACTCCAGTGATCAACGCTGTATTGAACCCTGCAGATAGCCGGCGAGGTCACGCTTTCCTTCGACGCTTCCGCATTTCCTGCCTGCCCCCTTTGGATGACAGCAGGACGCTTTGTTTACAGTGCTACGCACGATCGTGGCCATCTGATGGACCCTTGGAAGTTTATGCAGCAGCTGCTCCGATAAGAAATCTCGCTCCTCGCCGTGGTGTTGCCGTCATTGCAGCTTGCAGTAGCTGTCATTGTCATCATAAACAACAAGCTTAATTAGTGTAAAAGAAATCTCCACTGCAGGGCAAGAGCTTGCTTATTTCCAGTTTTCCCTATCTTGCGACAGCTGATTCTAGTTATACCTGCAATTATCCTAGTTAATGTCATCACCACAGATATGGCTGTGCCATTCTGGGATCCGTTTAGCATCCTTTGGTATTCGTTCCGTCACTATCACGGTCCATTGGTTATCTTTCGTACTCATTACGTGACCTGACGCGGTCCACACTTTTTGTCTTACAAGACGATGATCATCGTGTGTCAGTAGCACGTGCGCGCGCACGCACACACACACACACACACACACACACACACACACACACACACACACACACACACACACACACGCGCGCGCGCGAAGACATGCGTCATGTATACTCATGCTAGACAAGATTTAAGAAAGCATTTTAAAGCCATAAAATCTGTTACTTAGCTTTCTGGGCGAATTTGGAGCTGCGCCCAATTGGTGTTAGTCAAAAATCGCTGGACAAGCGCCCAGAGGATCAAGTCGGGCCGGGAGACGCTGCGCTTATACAAGGCGCGTTACAAGCTACAGAAGATCGACAAAAGATGCACATATATGTTGTCTTAATTTATATACTAGACATTTTGAAGATATCGTCTGTAACAGATGGCATCTGAGCTGTCACAGACAGCTCAGATGCTCTTAACTTGCCAGAGATATGTCACTTAACTTTCCAGGACACGAAGCACGCGCGAGAGGAAGACGACGACGGAATAAAAAGTGAAGTTCTGTTTAATGCGAACGTCTCTTGCATATGTTGTTGAATAAAATGCACGACACAACATATTTTGCTCGGAGATTATGCGAGCGGAAGCAACGATATGACTATGCGGCAATGGAGGACTCCGTAAATTTTAGCCACCTAAGGTGTTCTTGAACGTGCACTTACACCGCACAGTAGCCAAGCCGCATTTTATTCCAACGAAATGCGACCGCGATGGCCGTTCTCGAACCCACGTCTTTCAGTGCAGCCGCCGAAGTGCACGCAGTTTGGTGTTAAGTTGCATATATGATATCACCGACCATTTAAGAATTGAAATCACTGATGTAGGTCAATCATAGATGATTATTTCGAGTAAAAGGATGTTTATTAAGCCGTTCACCTTAAGTGCTCGCGTTTGTATACAAACACCAACTTGGCCGGTCAAAGTTCTCAGTTAAAATCTGAAAACATTGGAAGGTTTTCATATTGGGCACAGTGCACTTATACTGTGGTGTTTAGCACCGGATGTCAGAATACATTGAGCAAAGCCAAAAATAGGGCTCGTCGGTTTTCGTTCACGAGAGCATCATGTCAGGATAGTTGGTCGTTCATAACCGTGCAAAACAGCGCAGTGACAAGGGGTGAACACAAACTAGAGATATACAGACCTTTAGAACATAGTCGCAAGAGCCCACAACACTAAATATGAACAGTACTTGTACGTCTCATTGTGTTCATGCGCGATCACCACGTTTTTTACGCCGTCAACGTTTCCATTTGGTGAACTCCGCACACGATAATTCAGACAGGAGTCACAAAGATATGCGAAGCATGATAGCCTTGGAAATCGCGGTGCTTGTTACTGCGGCCCTTGCCTTTAAAGGGCCCTTAAACCACCCTCGACATTTTTTTGAGCATTTCAAGTTAACACGCGCATCAAGTTGAGAATGCTGTCACTATGAACGATGTCAAATGCGGCAGCGCTACGCGCCACGGCCGCGCCACAAACTCGAAAAACAATCCCGTGCGCCTCTCCGGCTATTTCCGGCATGCCAAAGTTAGCCGCGACGACATTGTGGTTTTTGGTGACGTCGGAAGAGTCCGAGCTCCGCTGATTGGTCGAAGGAGAACGTCGACTTCCGGTTAGTCTGCTATTAAATGCACGCGCCCCCTGCCTGTTTGTTTTCCTCGTCGTGTGTCGTTCGTGTGGTGTTCGCGGTGTGAATTCGTAAATGCGCTACGCTACGCAAGTGCAAGTGAGGTACAGCTGACTGGAAACTGCTGCAACTGTCAGAACACGACGGATAGCGCTAACAGAGAGCGTTGGCACAGCACCAACAAAACACTTGCGCGAACGCTGGAGCCCGGCGGAGGCGCGTCAACCGGATGCGCGTCATCGGCAATGTATGTCACGTGACGTTCGGAGGAGCACTCGGCGAGGAAGTGGCACCGGCAAGCGGCCGCTGGGGCGCAGGAGAGAGCGAAACAAGAAAGCGCCACGTTTTAATGATCAAACGCGTGTAACTCGGCCATTTAGGCACCGTTTAAAAAAATTCCTGCGGCTACGTGTTTGTTGCCGACACAGGCACAAAAGCAACACCACAACTAAATTTCGACCTCTTGGTGGTTTAACGGCCCTTTAAGCTTCGGTGTATATTGTGCTATTCTTGAATTGGTTAAGCGATATGCAGATGCTTGCAAGGCTCAGGATTCGATGACCCGTATACTTTCGATATTCTGCGCACTCGGAAGGTAGGAGATTTGGCTCTAAATGAGCTTCGCAGGCCGAGCATTTAATACCCTACATGCTAAGAAGGTAGACGGCTCGAGCTCGACACTTGTTAGTTGGTACGTTCGAGTCTTTATTGCCTATAGACGGTTTCGCCAGCGCTTGGCGGTCTCTGGCAACATTGTGCGTTCACCGGAAACGTGCCCTGGAAAACTTCCTGTTTACCTTGTTTTCGCGTGGTTTTAGCGTGCGTTGGTGGCCGCGGCTGCTTGTGTTCCGATGTTTTCCGCGGATAGAATTATTCCCATGAAGCGCACTGCTGTGTGGTGCCAGGGTGCAGTCTGCGATCTGGAACTAATTTGCTATCGCAAGTCAAAACGTTATGTTTACCGATAGACGAAGCGGAAAGAGCGCTTCAATTCCAGCGACGAGGCGAGAAAACTGGAATCCAACAAAGAGCGCGCAGATTTGTTCTGCCCGCTTCATCAAAGGCAAATAAAACTCAGCGCAAACACTAATGGCGCAGAGGCGACGCTCAGACGTAAGTCTAAGGTCCCCCAATTACAAGGAACACGTCGCACCCCGTCGTATTCCACCATGACAGATACTGCCT